>JAUUEB010043755.1:0-16281 GCA_032362205.1 Clione limacina
ATTTCAACACAGATACACAAGAGCGTTGATTAAACAAATGTCAAAGATGACATAACTTTAAAAAAGGTCACTGTCATTTGAAGCTTAAGTTCAAAATTAGATTTTAGATGATCACAACAATACAAAACCATTTGTTATCTTTTTGTGTCTTAGATTATCAAATAATAAAACTAGTCACAAGAAATTCTTCTCAAAAGACCTAGTTTTTTGCACAATGAGGGAGCTACACCAATCACATATGACACAGGATGTGACAATCCATCTCCATCTACCTAATCATAAATGGTGCTAACACAACATGCCTTCAGTAAGGAAAAGACTCAGTCAAAAAGTAACTAACTGGAAGGGCGCTGTGGCAGTAAAAGTGTCATAGTGTCTTGTGTACATTATATAAATTATAAATAATACCAATCCAATAAAACCGCAATATCTTCAGTCTTGCTTAATGTGCATCAAATCCCTTTTGAGATCTTGATGTAACTAGAAAGAACATGCCAGACACTTACAACATCTAATTGTGGAAGAGAAGAAAGGCTGACAAACCCCCAGACGTTATCTTCAATACATTTTTTGAAGTTAAGAGCCTTTGGCCTAATTCAACTACAAAAAGACAAAGAACAAAGTTAATTCATTTGAGATTGAACTTCATAACAAATCAGGAAACTTGATGAACATTCTTCATATGCTTCCTTAGATAATAAATCCTGGTAAACTTTTTATCACAGAATTGGCAATAGTGAAATGTTCCTTTGTGAGCCTCCATATGATATAAATACCCTGAATGGGACAGGAAATCTTTGCCACATAGTGAGCAAGTAAATGGGGTTCTGTTATGATATTGGATCATATGCTGAAGGAAATCCTCCCTAAGTGCCCAACTCATGTTGCAATGTCGACAGATGGATTTGTTGGAGAAACGTTTGTTCTTCTCATACTGGAGTAATTCTTCATGTTCACTTCTTGCTTCTGAAAATCAAAATAGTTCACATAAACCAGGGTTGATTTGTCATGACTGCAACTTATTCTTTATACATATTTTCCAACAAACTAGATATATAAAAACTGACAAAACAATAAAAACATACACATATTAATGATCTGCTGACAACTGACATCAATCTCAAAATTTAAGAGTCACGATTAACATAAGATCCCTCTCTATCAGGACTATTTGTACAAAAAATAAGCCTGTACTTGTCCATTCAAAACCTCAAAGCAAAATGTAAAGTGAATAGGAAAAGTGAATAGGAAAAGTAAAAGCTATAAAATGGATGCTTCATTCCAAAATTAAAAGTTGCAAGTAAAAAAAAAACTTTAGCTTCTTTCAATATTCAGGTAAACCTCTTTAAGCAGCCAAGGTCAGGAAAACAGCAAAACTGGAGTCTTAGCAGGTCTGGCGGCTAAAATTAGACTTTTATTGAACTATTGAGTTAAAAAGACAGCATGTACAAAAGACAACATCAGGCGGTATGCAAGGTTGGCAGCTTATTAGTGAGCGGCTTGCCAAGGTTTGCCTTCAGAGAGTAATAAAACCATGGAAATACTAGGCCTAATTTTGCATGCCCTATGCATAAAGGCCAATTCAAATAAACATTAAGCACAGGCCTCAGTGCGGATTGTTTTTGTATGCTACATTTATGAATAGTTTATATAAACAGTATAAAACCAGTAATGATAAGGACATAATAAAAGTTTTTAGAAGTCATGATTTCTATTCAGTTTGATACAAAGATCACCTATATCTGACCACTGGTCACTTTGATATGATAAAATATGTAGTAAACTAATATATTATCAATTATTATCTACCAAATCAACTATGCATATATCATCAAACCACATACAAGACACAGTTCATAAATTTTGGAATGAACATCTTAAATAAATCACACCACATGATGAACTTTCTTCATATGCTTCTTTAGAATGGACATCTTGGTAAACCTTCTATCACAAACTTGGCAAAAATGGAATTTCTTTTTGTGAAAAGCCATGTGGTATTGTAATCCTGATTTTGACCAGAAATCTTTTTCACATATTGAGCAGGAATGTGGAGTTCTTTTATGATATTGTGTCATATGTTGAAGGAAATCCTCCCTACGTGTCCAGTTGATCTTACAATCATGACAGGTGAGTCGCATGGAGAAATTCTTGTTGATCTGCAAGTTTTCATCCATTCTTCTTGCAACTGAAAATCAAAATAATTTACATAAACTAGGGGTTTAATGTACTTCCTGCAGTTTCTATTAGCAAATGTTCCAGATGTATGAAAACTGATTTAACAATAAAATCATCATAACTGTGCTGGTGATCAGATTATAATTGACAACAATTTTAAGAATTTAGATTAAAAGAGTGCTCTGTTCCAGGATTGGGGATTTTTTTTATTTAACAAAATCAAATAACTAGATGTATTTGATTTAAATCATGATTTATTTTTTTTATTTTAGATTTTGGTGATTTTTTTGATTTTATTAAGTAATAGGGACAAAAAAATTGATTATTTCATCAATTAAGTATGTCACTTTTGATGTCTTAGTATGCAGATAACTTTTTATTTGAGAGGAAGCTGAAACCATTGTTTTTAAACAAGAAAAAAATATGAATAAATCATGGATTTGGTTTTCAAAAAGTTAAAAATCAACCCAAATAATGTAAAAAATAAATCATGATTTTTTTTTTAAATCACTTGATTTAAATCAAACCAACCCTGCTCTGTTCCATACAACTACAATATAAAGGTTTTCCTATACTGTGTGCTATGGTTTAGTACATCTGATTAAGTAAAATTATAGTTGAACAAAAAAACAATTCATGAATTTTGGATTAAGCGTCATAAATAAATTAGGCCATGTGATGAACATTCTTCATATGCTTCTTTAGATTATGCATCCTTGTAAACTTTTTATCACAAAACTGGCAAGAATGAAGCATCTTTTTGTGAGCATCCATGTGGTACGTTAGCCCTGAGCGTGAAAGAAAATCTTTTCCACACAGTGAGCAGGTATAACGAGGTCTATTATGAAAGTGCATCAAGTGTTGTACGAAATCCTCTCTATGTACGAAAGTCAGGTTGCAATCTCGACAGATCAGTTTATTGGAGAAAGATTCGTTGGGCTGATACTTGGGTGAGTTTTCATCTCTTCTTCTTGCTTCTGAAAATCAAAATAATTTACATAAAACCAGGGTTTTTTCAAATGCCTTTTCTGTAGATCAAAAATATAATATCTAAAAAAAAATGATTAAAAATAACTAGTTATAAATTTGCTGATAAGATTAACACCAATTTCAAATAACATGAATCATAATACAAGGAAAACAAAGCTTGAACTTTCTCATTCAAAACATTAAATCACAATCTAATTTGGATAAGATCTAAAATAGTCATAATATCAAATGGCAATCTAACTTGGATAAGATGTTAAACATACAAAAATGATACTCTTTTCATTTGAAGAAAATTAAAGGAAAAAATGTTTCAATCTAACAATATCTATATTATTTGTGTTTACATTGAAATGACAAGGTTTACCCTGATTTGCTTGCTACACATGGCAAAATGTAATTTCTGAGTGAGAAATCTAACCCATACTACATAGAAAGCACAATATTAAATGATGATGATGGTGATGACATTTTCCTCAAAAGTTTAAATGCATATATAACTTATAAAAAAGGAAGTCATGAACAAACAATGTGATTTGATTCAAGCACAGTGCGTTTAGACAAAGAAATCTTTAGTAACCCATCTTATTAGTTAATTTTCTCAAAATTACATTTTCTAGAATAACTGTGTTGTGCTTGGACATGATATTTTTCAAATGAGAACATAAAGACATATTAATGAAACATAAAGACATATTAATGAAACATAAAGACATATTAATGAAACATAAAGACATATTAATGAAACATCAAACCTTGGAGAAATGATGTGATTCAAGACACAGACTACAATAAGAATCATGATCATTCAAACTTAGTTAATAAGAATAATTGATAATTCAAAGCAAATACAAAAGTCCTGATTGTTATCATGTTTGTTAAGTTAAAGAAATCATGTATACCACGAATGTATCTATCGATTATTCAAAGTCTTAATCCTGTGAGAAAGGACAAATTGGTCTCAAGATCCATTACTCATCAAGACAAATCAAAGAAATCAAACAATAATGATAAGATCAAGCCAATACTTTGTATTTTCTATACTTTGAATACAAAAGATTATTCTGCCTAACATGAGTTTGCAATTATTCTAGCACGCTGGGACAGTAAATGACAGTAGGATGGAATTCATAATTGATAAATTTCAGCAAAGACAGAAGTCACCAAATTTCCCCTCTTTGTTATTCTAATTTATAATACAAACTAACAATAATTGAATGCCACTTTGGCAGTCCCAAGCAGTTTGTACTAAACCAAATTCTACTGTACATTATGAATAGATAGTAAGTGTGCTTTAACACTGTGCTTCTGTGTAAAGTGTTTATCACAGATTGGACAGGAATGTGTTTTCCCATTGTGTAAGTCCATGTGATGTCCAAGTCCTCTTCTACTTAAAAACTTTTTAGGACACAGAGGACACACAAATGAAGCCTGAGAGTGAATACTGGACATGTGTCGAAGAAGATCTCTCCTATAGGTGAAAGTTTCTGTACACAATTGGCACAAGAAAACATTGCTCATTTGTAGGTAGTCTTCCATGGTCATGTTAGACATGTTATCATTCAAAGATGGATTTTCTGTTTTCTGTTGCTTTATGAACTTCTGACACCTTTCCAAATTTTCTGAAAGCAAAACAATTATTGAACTTAAAACGATTTTTGCTATAAAAAAAGATAACATTTCCCATTTAATTTTTTACTGTACATACAATTCAGCCCCTGTCATCATGTTCATGGACAGATTTGACCATGATATCAATGAATTGAGAGTAGAAAGTTTAACACAAACAAAAAGTATTTCAAGATAATACCAACTTGTTACAAGTTTCCCTGGATGAGTTGTTATAAAGTTCGGATTCAAATTGACAGAAGGTCCTCCAAATGCTTCGCTAAGTAATGGCTGAATAGATATATGATAAACAGCCCTTCACATAGGCATACTCTTTGTTGTAAAACTAATTTCTTAAAAAGAACATCTAACCAAAAATATTGCGTTATTCTAAAAGGCCAAAATCAAATCAAAAGAAAAACAATCAAATCAATAAGTAGTATGCATGTTCTTTAATTACCCTTGAATATCATAATCATATTTATGAGGCATAATACAGAATAGAACATTTCTCATAATTAATTAATATAGATATTTTTACATTGCAAGAACATGTAATTTTACAATTTCTTAAGGATGTGTTGAAATTAATACAAGATTTGTTGATTTTTCCAAAATATGTTCACGCTTCTTCTAGAACGAAGAAATTGTTATGAAATGAGAGGTACCAGATGTGAATCATTGAAGCCCATCTTAACAAATCTTATTGTCATTTTTTTGTAATCTAAAGTATTGAGTGTTACATTTTTGATAGTACGACATTTCAAACTTCTAACCTTTGTTTTTTTTCCTATCAAAGTTTTTTTTACACATAAGTATGAATAAGGCAAAGTGTACGAACATCCACAATCGAGTTGAAAGCTCATTTAATACATCACAGATATGTTTTTCTGTACGTAGCACCGTTCTCAATAACCGTGTTACTGTACTGACCCGACCCAGACCCATTACGCCATGGATTTGAGTTATTTCTCCAAAGGAAAATCTGTCTTGATATCTTTTTCCTCACCTTAGGGTGACCTACCGAATACAGACATGGATTTGACACCGTAGAAACTTTCACTAAGATATTTGGAAACATGGATACAAGAGGTCGTACGCCATTCGTCACAGGCCCAAATAGACCAACAAAGGCGATTATTACATAGGGTGTCCAAGATATACAAAACACTGTTATGATGACTAAAACCGTAATGGCAGTTCTCCACTCTGCTTGGAATTCACGACGTCTTTTGGTAAAATTATTGGAATTAAGCTGCTTTAGCTCACGTTTGACGAATCTCACTGTTCTGTGTATCCTCCAGTAAGAATAGATGATGATGATTAATGGGAGAAAGAAGTTGAAGGTAACGAGGGCAAGGAAAAACCAGCGGTTAGTCTTGGTCCTGGTAGCATAGTCAAAGGTGCATGATGTACCCATCCCTTCTAGTCGGTATGATGTGACTCCAATTAAGGGCATCACCGCCCAGAAGATACTCATGATCCAAATGACACTTATGACGAGACCTGAAAACAAAAACAATAACTTTTTACAAACTGTAGATGATTAATATACATCAAAAATACTTAGTTTCATAAAGTGGAATAACTGAAATAAAGCTGTAGACCTATTCTTATACTCAATTGGAGTTTCGGTAAAACGGGGAAAATGAATCAGATCAATGTTCGGGGACTGAATAATTTTGTGGATTACTTAATGTTAATGTTGAAGTGAACTTCGTAGTGAATGGTTACGCTAATGACGAAGAACCTGGTGTGGTTGATATGTTACTGATGCAGCAAATGAAGCTCCGAAAGTTGAAGTTAATCATGTGGTCAAATGTGTAGTGCAGTGTTTATTAACTGGTATATCGAAGGCTATAGTGCATGCTTTGTTGAATTGCGTAGTTAATGATGCTATGTATGGGACAGTGAATGGTGTTGTAATTAGTGCATTGGTCAATGATACTATGATCAAAGGCTCATACTTGGAACATTGGGGTTTAAGACAATACATTATAAGGTGCGCTGGGCTATCAATATTACAACAATAAACAAACTACTGCTATGAGAAATAAGTAACAAATTGAAAGTCATGAGAAATTAAAGTTGATACATAGGATATTATGAAGACGTAGTATTTTTTTAGTTATGCAAATTCATTCACATTTTAAAATCATTCTGACTTTGGTTAAAACTCTACAATAAAAACATAATTTACGTGTGTGTATATCAATATAAAGCCTGAATTCGTGTAAAATGAGTAATCTTATGAGATCGTTTTACTAATCAGCTTTTCAGTTCTTAAATAATAATGATCGTATAATCAGAGCCGCCTTACATACCAACATATGGGAGATTAATCGAAGGGTCTGGGTCCTTATTGGAAGCAAAGGAATTTACAACATGGGGTAACATGTAACCCAGCAGAAGCATGCGTTAAGACGATTATGCATATACATGTAATATAATAAGTACGTACCCATAGCATGTTTCCCTAACTGATGTGTTGGACTAAGTCGATGAACAACAACAATATATCGGTCAAATGACATGGCAGTCAGTGTGTTGATAGTTGCAAGAGCACATGTAGCCGACGTCACACCGTACATTTGACAGCCTGAAAAATAATGGTAGTATATATATATGAATATAATATAAATATTTCACTGACCTTCCCTGGATTATAATTTCATGTTTCCACTCATCGGCAGGAAGTGTCAATACTCCGGCCTCTTCCGCTTTTATACCACGCTTCCGTCCGGTGACGTCATTCATTCATTCATTAGATATAAGTATCTTGAGAAATGTTTTAAATCGTTAAATGAATTCAGGACAAGATTGCATCTTGTTATGATTTCAATTTTCACGCAGATAGTTTGCCCAAGTATGCCATTATGCTCGTGTTTTGTTTTAATTGAATGTTTGAAAAATACATATATTATCCAGAGAATTAATCTTTCTTGTCGATCCAATTTCCATTTCTCCTTTCAGATGCATTTCACGTGTGATATTCATTACAAAAACCTTTCCCAATGAATAACTTTGTAGCAACTAAACCTTTTGTTTTGACTTTTTGATATACGATTTGCTTGTTGCACTTGGAACACTTTATTAAGAAATGTGTCTGTTGTTTCTAAACTTAAACTGTTTTGCCTATCACGATGCTTACATTGCAAGAAAACTACTTGAGGTGGGGTTATATCCTCTATATGTTTTTATTTGCCCATAACAAGCGTGCACTCAAATATGACCTTCTAATTAAACATGAATGAAATTAAATTAAAACATAAAACATTAGTAGTATTGCAATGGCATCAGCTTTATTTCCATCTTCTGCCCCAGTAGTGTGAAAAAATCCGACACACAACAGTTTATGGCTCTGGTGTATAACAACATATTATTGAAGTGTAACAAGGTACCAAAAATAAACTTGAAATACACACGTTAAGTAACTCACACAAAAAGAAGAAGGTAAACGTGACAATAAATAGAATAGCTTAAGCTAATGCATATGTTTGGCGCCATGTATCTTCTTTTTTAAAACGTCTTAGATTACACTCGGGCACTAGTTTTATTTGTTAAGCTGGGACACGCATATATAAAGCTTAACGGCTCATACAGCTTTCTGTATGTATATATGCTGATGGTATGACGTGATATTGTCTTGTAAGCTTGTGGTTTCTTTCCTGATGCAGAGCCAGGTTGCATTAATTACACATAATCTTATACTACCAGTCAGAGAAGCAACTGTACTTGCGTTATTTGAAAATGTCTAAGATATATATTTCTGAAACGAGTAACCTCTTACGGTAGTATCCAATTCATTATACACAGTAACAGCAAAACTATAACAGACGAATAAGCTACTTTATTTCTGCGTTGAGAAAATATAGTTACTTACCTACATAACCCATCATCCAGCAGCCGTTGAAGCTGTTAGTGGCCAACACGGGAAGATCGACGCATGACATTATAAAGTCAGCAATAGTCAAATTTAGCACCAGCATGTTAGAGGATGTTCGAAGAGTTGAATGTCTGAGGAAAAAGATACGACATGGCCGTAAGTACCATATTGAACACAGCCAAATAAGCAAATTTTAAGTCGCTTACGAATACATATAGATCGTATCAACAAGTTGATATAGAAAGTATTCACAAATAATTAATGAGAGAACAGCTTTGACAGTATTCAGGAGGATTTTGAATTCGCTCAAAAAGAGCAAACTGATTTAACTAACAAAAATATTTAAGTATAATTCAAGTGATATTGTTTATAATAATTTTATTTCTGATAAACTACTTCCAATTCCAGTATGAATTATACCAGTATAAAAACTCCATTTAAACTCATTATGCCTTATTAAAAGACTAGAAACACTTCCCGCGATTGTCGCTATCAAAACACTGCTGCCCACTCCACGATTCCACAAGATGGCAGCTATCGATAACAAACCACTGACTACATCAATCGTAATTACGACTAATGCTTAGATTATAAAGTGGCTAGAATGGAATGTCAGTGGTTTAGATCCACTTTGCCTTGTTAGTTACTAATGTGCTCACTCATATGGATATAACGGCCTAAAGATCCACGCCTCTTAACTATGGACTTATCTCAAGATGACAGTCAAACACTGTTACATTTAGACACTTGAATGATAGTTTACCTACTGTCACCTGTATGTCGTCTGCCAAATATAAAGCAATAACCAACGATTGACATATTTATGTTGAACATTTTCTTTATGTGTAAATGCATTTGCTAATGTCAGTTACCGTTACTGAGTTGCTTAATATCAACTTATGTATATAAGTCGATATAGTTTTTAAATCATAATATTGAATTTACACTTAAAGACACCGCCCTATATGTATGTGTAAGTTTAAGCGGTTACCCCACTAATTTGGGAATTATTATGAATTGTCTTAACAAGCAACTCAGTCAGCATATCATGTGATACAAAATGTAGTTCCTAGTGATCAACAAAGCCTGTTTATATCAATTTCTTTTACACCGGATGTAATAAAAACAGACCCAAATTTTCTACGTTTTCTCTTCAAACATCTTTCTTATTGAATTTAAACTTCAGCTATATTTTGCCCGATCATGTGCTGCAACTTAAATTGAATACAAATTGATGATTAATTAATGAATTATGGCTAACGAATATAACCAGAACAATGTTTAAAAACAAGGCCAATATTTTCTTGAACTAGATAAACTTACTTTGCGAATGTCCAGAGCACGAGGGCGTTTCCAATCACTGCTGCGATGCTAACGAGAGCGATGAAGACAGCAACGATGAAGTGGAACGTATATGGCACAACTAGGCAATCAGCCGTTGAATTCCAAGAAACGATATTAGAAGATAGTGATGATGTTAAGTTTGTGGTAACAGGGACATCGCAATCATTTTTTGACATCCCAGAACCTCCACAGAGAGGTGAGTAGATTGCGTAGCGTTTGCTTTTCAGATACTGTTTAGTTGTAATGACCTGAAGCGCATTCATTCCAAGACAGAAAAATACAAGCAGTGAAGATATCAAGCGTTGTCATCATTCATTGTAATGTGCCACAAGTGATGATTTAAATCACAACCATATGGTAATTGAACTGAACCGCAGTGAAAATGAGAAGTATCCAACACTGCCGCAGAGAGTGTGATTCATTTATCGTGGTTACTCACACACGTCCAAACTACAGTGTATAGGTTTTTGAACTCCAAAGCAAAAGTTGTTTTTGTTGATGATGGGTGCTCCTGGAATTCGTCTTTTACCATTGTTAGTAAAGATTGTATTGTAAAACTTTGTCTTCGTTTCTAGTTGACCTTTTTGTCTTCAGGCACGCTTTGAACAACCTTGAAAAATAAATAAAAGGTTCCGTTAACATTTAATTTAATTATTTTGATGACAATAGGTCCCCGACATTAACAAATTCTTGGAAATCTAAGCGAAAAATAGCCATTAGTTTATTCTTTTCAAGCTTGTCGGATTCAAAATCACTCTTCGCTTCCCCCACGCACAATAATTAGTTCCCAAAAGTTCAAAACAATGAAAACGACAAATTGTCGTAATAATAAGAAAGCACAATTGACCGTGAGGCAACAAGCGTACACATAGTATTAACTAAGTCTGATATGTTGGTGTTTTATAGTATGTGATTAGTATTTTGATTACCGGTTATACAATGATATTATATTTCTAAAAGAAGTAACAGTAGACATTATTTTTTACTTTTTTTAAGGTTTTTCGAAAATGAAGTTTGCAAGCATTTAAATGACACAAACCCACAACTGCCTAGCTCTTGTCTATCACCAATTACTACTAATAAAGCATATCTCGCTCCTACTTCGGTTATAGTACCACTAGACAACGACGCCGGGAGCGTACCGATGTGTCCCCGTGCCAATGTATCCTCGTACCGGTGTAGGCTCATTTTTACACATATTGATATAATTTTACACATGTAGGGACATCTTAACACATATTGACACAGTTTAAACATGAATACATAGTTTCACACATGTAGGAACAGTTGTACACATGTATGCACAGTTTTTACACATGCAGGTTAAGTTTTACACATGTTGGCACACCTTACCACACTAAGACACAGCTTTACACATGTAGGCACCTCCTAAACACATGTTAAACAGTTTTAAACATGTATATTAGTTATTGTAGGACGAACAATTCACAATAAAACGTGTCAACTGACGTATTTATAATATAATAACAAATATAATCTTTTGAGCGGTCATGACACCGGCTGTGTCCTACAGCAGTACAAAAAGCAATGTCTAGGACCCACGCATTTAATCCGTGACAAGTATATTGACGCTGACTCATTAAGAACACATTCTTGGCATCCACTCTGTTTAGTTTTCAACATGCTTTCAATGGAACGGATGTCTTCTTTTAATGTTGCTTTGATATCCCAACTTGTAAAAGTGTGTCTTTGTTGTGCCTGTCTGGGCGCCCACACCATTTCCTTTTTTATCTTGCCGTGGCAATCTGACTTCAAAGGTTATGGTCAATGTATACTTAGTTTCATTTTTATTGATGATGGTATCCTTTTCAGGATGGTTTCTAAAGTTTTAACTCAAGATTTTTCAATTAAACGTTTGTCTTCCCTTGATATCCCAAATTGTAAGTATAGGATTCAGTTTTGCCTGTAACGATAATATCATAAACAGAGCGCATTTAGCAAGCTATTATAATCAACATTCACGTAAATAACAGACGGAGATTTATATAATTATCAACACATCACGTTTTCAAATGTAAAATGAAGCAAGTTAAACAATGAATTTCTTAATTCTGCTAGCAGTGAAAAGACAAGGACAAGCTTTTACCACAAACATTTATTAGTATTGTTAAAATGTTTTTAAGCTGAAGACTCTAGCTTGAAGAAGACATCAAAGGAAAACAAATTAATTGCCAATGAAGATATCGTACAAAAGAATACTTTTCTAAATTTCTTTTTTTTTTATTAAAAAATGATGATTGGATCAACAGATTCTTTAATAAAGTTAGAACAAGTAATACGTTTCTGGATTTCGTTGTTATTTTCTAAAGGCGGAAAACCTGTTAAAGATTGTCGAAATACTTCATCAAAATAAAACAGAAGTGACAAATAAATACATTATGATTTAATGAGAACAAAGCCAAATCAATTCACCTTTGTTAATAGGAGGACATATCTTCCAAACAAAAACGTCATACCCGGCTGATGTCTTTTATCCAAACTTCAATTGTACTCTACTACTCCACATAATTGCTTACGCTCACAGATACATCAGTTGGATCAAAGTGTACAAGTTATATAAACAAAAAATTAGTGTTGAGTTGATCGATCTTCATATCGTCCAATGACGTTCATGTTTGGAACAGTGTTCCATTTATCGGACATTATTAGACAATATACTTTTTGTTACCAGTTGCCTATTGGCTTATTCATTTATTCTATTGGACAAAATTAATCGTATAAAAAAACGACTAAGAGAGACGGAGGGGATTGAGCTTAAAGCATACAGTTTAACGTGATTACGGATAGATTAACTACGCACTAATCCTACTTCACCCGGCCTTAATGCTATAACCACATACTTAAGACACGCCCGGTTTGTAATGGTAGTTGACGGCTCTACAATTTCTAGTCCACCAGGCAGGGGATATGTTGTCCGGTCTCATAAAGAACGTGTCTACAAATAAATCTGTAGATGTATAAAAGTGATTGTATCCGGCGTTAGTTAAATTATACCTTATAATAACAAGTTATACCCTTCTGTTAAGGAGTCAATAAAATGAGCGTTATACTAAAAGAAAACCAACTTATAATAATTATTCTCAGTTAAAAGTGATGATCTAATGAAGTTTGAATTGTTTGCACATTGGAATAGATTTAGTGTAAAAACAGTTGTTTGCTGTTTTGCTTATTTCCGTGTTTTGGTTACAAGACTCACCAGAGGACGTTTCTTTTAACCAAGACACAGAAACAATTGTCGTGTTGTAAGCCAGATTTTTTTTTTCTAATTTCCTCTCGATTATGTTTTCGTTTTGAGGCTCTTTTCATATTGACATCACTAACTGTTTTTACTATATTTGAAATACCTAAAAAAATAATTGAAGACTGAAATTGCTTAGTTGTATGGAAAAAAGAGTTGCAAGATTGAAATGGTATTACCGACGCATACAGTTAAATATGTTTGTTTTCCAGTTTTTATTCTTTAAATGCCACAAAATAGTGAACTGTATATAAAGACACGTTAAGCGTAACTAATGAGTTATGGACTCTCTGGTGAATGGAATTTATATTCTTTTCTCTTGAATAACCTTGTTTAATCAACCTTGCCAGGTGATTGAGTTGATAAACAGCTGCATCTATGTTTGAAGCACACTTTATTGAAGCGGAAATATTTTTGGAAGCGTCAATGTATTTGTATCTATTGATATAAGATATATGTGCCCCGCATCATCTCAGTAAATAAAATATATTATTTTTCACGTCATCAATGTCAAACACATTATACACTATTCACGCATTGACCGTGATCAAACATATGTAAAATAATGAATTAAACATATCATTTTTTTTAGATTGAAAAGGAGCATCACATTGTTATCTTGTGCTGTTATTACTTTAGACTTTAAAAGACTTTTAGAAATAAAAACATATTATGTGACTTTTACAATACCTTTTTGATTATATTTATCAATGTTAATATTGCATGAGTTAAAATACAAATGTGCAATCAAAAGTATTTACATAAGACGATTAAACAAATACTAATTAACTCACAGTACAGCATCACTATCAGCAAAGACTCACATCAACTATTTTGTCCAGTAAGAAAATGATTTAGCTGCCTCAGGTGCGCCGGCTTAGCAATCATAATTACAATCACTGCTTATAGCCGGGTACCCAATTCAACTGCTGGGTGGGCAGCAGAACACGGTAGCAAATTTTCACTATGAAAATATTGTTCCGTTGCGGAGGTCGAAGCCACACTGCTTTAAGACGGGCAGCTCTTGAGTTCGACGCCCTTACCACTCGGCTATCTTACTTTCATAGTCGTCAAACCTGTTAGTTAAGACCGTAGAGGTACATATCTACTATTTCAACTCTACGGTTAAAACAGCTGGTTTTCAAGTGCTCGCTTAATGTATATATAGCCGCACCGTCGCGCGTGCATACAATTCCATACCGAACCTTTTGACGACCACTTAACCTTGTTCCTTCTGATCATTCACCGTATACTTTGACTTGAGTATGCAAACGTCTTGTTTATGAGTTTGTAATGGTTTTGAATATCAAATATAAAATTATGTCTCTCCCTTTATCGAAAATACTTTGCGAATTTAACGTTCAGCGTCTAGAAAATGTTATTTTGTTTATCCAAAACGTACGGGGTGATACACTGGCAATAACCAGAACAAGACCAAGAATGAAGGTAATCGATTATAATGAAGTAAAACAGTTCACATTTGGCTAACTTGAGAAGTAATAATAACTCGTAATTTTCTGTGCTTTCTGTACTTCAGATTAAAGACTTAATATCACATAAATGTTACTCTATAAGTTGACATAATTAAGAGGATACTTCAGCTACTTTCCCGATTTGCTACAAGAAAATCATTTCTACACGGCTTGTTTGTATTCATATTTATAAAAACTGCTTGATTACAAAATTAACCAAGCTTCTAAAATAAACATGTTTCCTGCTCTTAACGTTACTAAAATATTTACTTCGGGCATGTCATATAATCTATGATTAGGAAAAACATAAGCAATAATGATATTATTATCTATAATTACATGATATCATTTTTAGAAAAAAAGTAATGTACATAATATGTGGTGCTGTTATCAATAATGCGCTTTATGTATCAGTTTTTGAAAATATTCATCTAAAGTTTGATGTTGCCATTCTAGTTTTATACGAACCTTGTTAAACGAAGGTCATCTTTACATTGTCAGTTTATTACTGAACTATTATTATTGGAACTCAACATCATAATAGAGTATTAACTTAATACAGACTTCTGTCTAATTCACAACATTGGAGCTGTAAAAAATGTAGTATACGCTTTAATCGAATATGCTACAATAATACATTGTGTTATTTTAACGCTTAATGAAACAACGAACAAAAACTGAACTTTCTTTTGCAACTGACTGCGTAATTCATTCACAATTCACCATTTGCTTGATCTACATCAGCATTCTATAAATAATGAGCTGGTTTGATTCGTCATGAAATGGAAAGAAACATAACAATTTGCGCAAATGTAATACCGTTGCAACTAGCAAGCTGTTATACAAAGATCTACCATATCTGATATCTGTTTTTTTCGAACCTGAAGGATGCTTCATTTAATCTATTTAAATATAATTCACTTGTACTGTTTCCTTTTGATAGTAGAACACATGCTTAAGGATTGATAGCTTAGATAAAGTTCCTCGTAGTAAGAAAACGTTTTATTGATGCAATTAAGACAATTAAAGTTAAAGTTAGTTTTGTTTATTTTATGACAAAAGTTGAAAAAAAGCTCATCGTAATGGGACATTTTTTAACTGTTTGAACTCAGGTCTATCAGCGGCAGTCTATCGTTATAGAAATAGACATACCCGTCTTTACTGTGTATCCCCTATTTAGTTTTGATATCGATACAGTTTTATAAAAAAGCAACTTCTCAGGATTATCTGGCATTGATGACCAGACGTTGTAAGACGCACACGTTGATTTCAAAGACAATTGTAATACGTCACCGGCGCCTTGGGCAACTTGTTATGTTGAGCGTCAATCATTGAATGATACAAATGCCAGATAGTTACCACGTTTATAGTTATAAGTCGTCCGTTCCAAAACTAAGCCCTAACCCAAACCCAGATTTCTCGAAAAATATCAGTAGCAATGCTCTCATTTTTGGAATACACCTTTGAATATTCATAGACCAGCAGAATTCTTAGAAATTTCAAGCGAAATCACTGTGGTTTGAAATATTACCTCTTTGTGATCAATA
>JAUUEB010043866.1:0-16280 GCA_032362205.1 Clione limacina
CCCCCCCCCCCCCCCCAGAAAAATAGTTCTCCAATGTTCATACAGTAGAACGAGGTCGACGCGACTGGGCGATTTGCTCGTTATATCCGGTCTCTCGCTACATCCGAGATCACCGAAAACAGATTTTAAAGGTTCTGTCAAGATGACCTCTAGTCAGGCGACAGTACCTTTTGACCGTTGTTATTAACAATGGGATCAGAGTTGCATGACGGGCCTCTCTCAGATGTTTTGATTTGAGAAGTATTTCTTTTAATTTTGACCCGTCGAGTCCTTGTTAACTTGTGCTTTATGCTAACTGAGATTGATTTTCCGACTTTGTCAATCTAACTTGACTGCTAATTATAATATAAGAAAAAAAACAAGACTTTTTGTTTTGCTCGTTATAACCGTGCTCTACTGTATATAGTTGAAATTCTTCATTCTTCTGGTAATTGATCGGCACAACAATTGCCAGGGACAGATAGGTTAGAGAGGATTTTAAATTTTGGCCCCCTAATATCATTGTAAGTTGGAAAATAGAGTTTGGAGGTTCTTATTCTTATTAACCAACTATATGGTAGATATCTTTGATGACAACATTTTCTTCAAAGAATAGAATGCCCAATACTATTGAAGTTTTATAATTTCAGGGCCAGCACCCCAAAAAAGCTGAAATTTGGCATACAACACACACATACAAGCCTAATACTAATAGTTTTCTTTATATATTTTTTAATGTGTGTGCAAAGCATATATATGTATTTGGGGGTATTAATTACCAGTTAATGGTTTCAGGATAAGATTGGTCTGGATTAGGTGGATTTTTCCTGTTTCCTGATAAGGATGAAAAATTGCTGACACCCATGTTGTATGTGTGTGTATCCAATCTTGTAATATTGTAAATACCTTTTGAAACACATTTCTGAAAAAAGGAACAAAGTTTATTATTTTATCTTTGGATAAATTGTCTGATTGAGAATTCCACTACGTCAGGATCTGACTAACTTAAAACATAATTAAAGTTTAGTCTCTGTATTGTTTTTTGTGATCCACAGAGAGCACTGTATGATGAGGCAGTGACACCTCTACTGCAAAAAGCTCTTGATGGATATAATGTTTCCTTACTGGCCTTTGGGGCGGTGAGTCTTTGTTTGCTTTATTTTGTTTAATATATTTAGTGTCAACCAAATGCATTATTTAGAAAAAATTGCAATTCCTAAGTGTTTGTCTGAAAAAAAGGAGCATGAAAATATTTAACAGATATAATGTGTTTTCATTGCTATAAGATGTTAATCATAATTATCAATTATTTGATTAAAAAACACATGAAATTTACAAAATGTCTTCTCTCAATTTAAGTTGATATATACTGATTTGTTAGTGATAAGGAGACATTTGTCATTGTTTCTGTTGATATATTTTATTTAGTCCAACATTGACTTTTGGTGAAGAAAACATTTATCCATTTTTGAAATAATTATACAAATAAGTGCCAAATGTATTAGTTTTAACTCAAATGTTGTCTTTTGAAATATGAATAAACACATGAAACAGTTAGCACAGTTAGTGAAAAAATGTAAGAAAATGCTTTCTTTGAAAATATCCATGACACAAAGGTATATTAATCCAGTGCCTCTAGAATACTTTGATGTTGAGAAAGATTCTATATTTTTTCTTTTGATTGACAGACTGGTGGTGGGAAGAGTCATATCATGACGGGCTCTGAGGCAGACCCAGGTGTTATTCCTTTGGTAAGTTTCAAGTTTGTTAATCATCAAATGATGCTTGAATGTCCTGCTGTCATTTTTTACTCATTTTTTTCAAATTTTTGCTAGATATCCTTGTTTATAATGCTTTTTATTGACATATATTCGCAGCATAATAGTGAAGTAAGTTTTCAATAGCAATATATTACATATGGTTATTTCAAAATGCTGAAAAGGTGCTCACTTAAAGATATATTAGGACAGGTGAAGAAAATAATTTTTTCATTGAAATTGTTATTGTCAAGTGTAATATTTCTTTCATGCTTTATCAACTTGATATTGAAATAAAGCTTCTTCATCACATATGTCTAAGATTTATTAAAGGTTTACTACAAACATACTGAAACTGGAAAAATGTATCCCTGAAGAAGGAAATACAGGTTGAAAAGAATCAATAAACATAAGTCATATGTACTTTGCTCATAGAGCATACATCTCTAAATCTATAGACAAAATATGATTCACAATAAATATAGATAGTTTGTTATGTACATGTACAACGTCACACATTGCCTTTAAAAGGTTAGACATTTTTCAAACATGTATGATTCACAATAAAAGTATCAAAGTTTTTAAAACATATTTTTTCCTAACGGTATGAGGCGATGTTAACAAGACATTGTGTTATATACAGGTATCTTATAAAATACTGACTTCAGTTATGTCCTCTCACAGTTAACTTGATAATTACGTTTTCTTTTCAGATGACTGAAAATTTATTTAAGCTCATCCAGCAAAGAACCAACAAAGAATTCATGGTGTCTGTGTCACATGTTGAGGTATTTGACATTATGTAGTTTTTTTTTTTAAATTGTCTATTATTTCTATTTTAATATTATTAATAGACTATACAACTGCAAGAGTGAAAACCTAGAGATGCAGGGATATAAAATGAGGGAAGTTAAGAAAATGGTGGTTGGCTAATATTAAACAATGAAGAGGCAGCAGTTTACTAAATCACTAAGGTTGGCAGTAGACTACGGCAAAGTGTAGTTGTAGCTTTGTTAGATGTGTCTCTTCCACCATCATTGGCTACAGGATATAAACAATGTTATAATTGGAGAAAGCTCAGTCGGCAAGAGCAACAGTCTGTCACAGGGACACTCGGTATTGAGTCTTGACGAAGGATTTTTCAATTAAATGGCCTTCTTGTCCACCCAGCAGTATTTTGGGTCCCTGACTATAGGCAGTGAATGTTTATGTAAGATACAAAGGCAAGGCGCCTAACAGGCCACCCCCTGTATACTTCACAGGAAGCTGAGATTATACAGGTGTGTCTCCATTGTGCCTGTTGGGGCAATAATAATTGTAAAGCACTTTGAGCTTACTCCAAAAGGAAAGTGCTAAAGAAATGTCAATATTATTAGAGAATTATAGATACTGCAGTTATCCCAATGTTCTTGTTAGTGGCAAACGTTGGTTTGATAACAAACAACAAATAATTAACACAATTGCAATGTTAATTCATACACCAACCCATTTCTTCACAGATCCTAGATGAGAACATGACAGATCTCCTCAACCCTCACACGAGAACTATGCCAATACGTCAGCACCCACACAAGGGAATGTAAGTCATGTCTTCAGGCATTGTGATAACTGATATTTACTGAGTATTTAACCATAAAATTGACTGCTTAAAAAATGTTGGCGTGTGGAGCTGCTTCTCAGTACTGTCTCATCTTTTTTGTCATGTGTGTTGGGCTTGATTGTGTGACTTTATTTTGCTTGTTTTCTAGTGTGATGTCTAAGTAATGACATAAATCAGAATATTAAGCTCACAAACACTGTAAATAGCAGTCATAGCAACTAAAAACTCTGCTTTAAACCATTTGTGTAACCTTTAGGTTTGTTTTTCTGAAATAGAGACCACTATTCATTTTTAAACTATTTTTTAGCTAGAGGGATAGTTTTATTTAGGTTGGACTTAAGATTTGAATTATTTTTTAATTGAAAATTTGTCGGCTACACTTCATGGATTTATAACCACTAATTGATCTTAACATGCTTCTTCAAATTGGTACTTCTCCCTAAGACTAGATTTATATTCCGCATAATAAAGAGGACCCAATGGGGAGGGCACATCTGCCTATCAATATCATACACAGTACCCTAGCTGATTGTCAGGAGGTGCAATTGCATATTTCAGGGGAAGCCAAATACCTTCAGGTTTACATTAATGCATGTTAACCACTCAACTTTTATAGCCTTATCGTCTCTCATAAGTGTACACTCTTGCTTAACTCTTGACCATGATATTTGTATTTGATAAACAGTGTAATAAAACAAACACCAAAGTTAGAAGACTTCTCCTGCTGCATATGTGAATAGCTTAACCAATCTCATAGTCTGTTTAAAGAAAACCCATTAGCTTTATGTCCACTTCCACTGAAGAAGTTTGTCTGTTGTATTAAACAAAATTAGGTCAAGAATTCAAGGAGTTCAAGAAATGATGATGGTTTCAGCCTTAAATGACCCAGTGAAGTCAAACTATTATTAAATCATTTATTTTTTGTTCATACAAATATTTCAGTTTTGTTGATGGCCTGTCAGAGCTGGTTGTGCGCTCTGGAGATGACATTGCCCTTCTGTATGATCAAGGAACCAGAGCCAGAAAACTTGGCTCAACAGATATTAAAGTACACAGAGCAAGGTACAGTGTCAAGAATCTTATTTTGAATTATATGTTTTAATTACTGTTAACACTTTTTTGCAAAACACAGCCAGTCTAGAAAATATGCTTGTCTTTTTTGCAATAATTTATAAGGAGTTGTATTTCTTGCAAAGGTATCAGTTCTTCTGTCTAAGAATTGGTATATTTTTTTAATTTTCTCAAGTACTTAGTTGTGACCCATTTTTATAGATTTTTGCGGGTAACATTTCACAAGGATTTATTTTTGCAACTTGTCTTGTTAATTTCATATAAATTTGACCCATTGTGGAATAAAAGGGCTTTACAGTAACGCTTAATTCCCATGCTTGTTAAGAATGGAGTTTCATATCATAGATTAGTCAACACCTCAAATCAATTGTTCCTAAGATCACCCATGTATCGATTAAGACTTGTGTTTCAAGATGTTGATTTATCTATTTTACAAGTTAAGAAAGTCAAGAAATTTAGTTTGAACGAATAAAGAAACTCCTTTACCATCTTGAAATGGCCACGTCAATCATATGCAAATTAATTACGTGCATATAATGATCTTTTTGACTAAATAAAAAACTTAGCATAAAAGACTACCATGTTCACCCAGTTTGGTAAAGTGAAATTTATCCTTAACTTATTTATAGAGTTTTCAAGGTTCAACCAAAGGCATTCTCTCCTGTCTCCAGAGTAAGATGGTTTGCTCCTGAAATAATCAAGATTATGAAAGAAATAGAATTTTATTTATTTTTATTTCAGGGCTAATGCAGTTTTCATCATCTGTATTGAACAAAAGGAGAGACAGTCGAGTAAAGTTGGACTACGATCAAGAATTCTTTTAGCAGATCTAGCAGGTAATATTGAATGATATCTAACGTTACATGTCAAATTGGTTTGCTAAATAGTAACTTCTTATTTGAAATACGTTTTTCTTTAACTATTGTTAGAATTTCTATATTCCTCTTAAAGGTTCTTTAAATCACATGTTATTCCTTGATCATGTGCATAACAAAATGTGATAATGTCATTTTATTGTTTATTCCTTTGACAGGTTGTGAACTTCAAAGTGGTTCTGATTCCAAGATCAATGCAGGGTAAGATATTTTCAGTCAAATATTTCTCTTAAGTCATATAAAGGCTATGATTTCTTCTCAAATTAAATCAAATTATGATAATGGAGTAAGGGAAAAGGATTAATTTATAATTTCATGAGGGTGATGTTTGAGTGGTAGAGAGACAAGAAAGGGAATCTAGAAGTTTGTGGGACGCACGTTATTAGAATTGTCACTTTGATATACAACATATTAAAAAATGGTAAAGTGTATTCTTACTTTTGTGGTTGAATGTATATAAGTACCTGATTGTATTAATGTGCTTTAATGTTTATTTGATGCTTTCATCTTCAGAGCGAGAGGAATTCTCAATGTGATCAGTGCTCTTGGTGATGGCAAAAAGAAAGGTGAACCCGTTCCTTACAGGGACTCTAAAGTAGCAAGACTACTGCAGGTATAATGTATATACAATGTAGTTCAAATAGAGAAAATGATTCATATACTATCTTAATCAAAACGTTGATTCTGAAATTCATCGGAAGAAGAGATAGCAGTGTGGTGTTGTGTCTCCATGTCAACATCATGTCCATTGTCAACAAGATTTGTAATGCTTTTTTAGAACGGTTAAAAAGCATTTAAAAATGTATTTAAGCAGAAACCATGCAGTAATCACTTCTCAAATGCGCACACATTTTAATTCTTTTTTGTCTACGCAATCAAAAGAATAAGCCAATTGATAGCATCCAAATACAGTTTTTTTAAACTGACCTTGGGATTACACATAGTATTGTTCTGTTGGCATTCGAAGAAACAACTTTATTTCTTTGAAATTTAAGTATTAAATTATTCAAAGCCGACATTTGTTTTGATGAATGTTTAGAGTTTAGTTACTAAGGCAAAGCAATGTGTGCTTTACTTTTCAATTTGCCAAATTATTTGTTACATGTGCATCTATCTGTTCCTGTTGTAATGATATTTTTGTTTCTATTTTAGGATGCCTTAGGAGGAAACTCTGCTTCTCTGATTATTGCTGCTGTATCACCTCTTGGTATGTTTATGATAATATTTATAGTATTTTTCTAGCACTTTTCTTGGCTCTTAAGCTGGCTTAAAGCGTCTTACAGTATATTCATCAAAAACTTTCAATTTGAAAACTGAACCTGCTTGTTTTTAACATCCTTTTTATCAAAAATAAAATAAGCGTGAAAAGGGAACTTTTTAGAAAATTGGTAACATTTCTAGCTTTGTGGGAAGTATACAAGGCTTCTTCCTAACATGCAAGATCAAACACTGCTTAAAGTAGGGTACCCATTTTCTTGTTATGTGAATTTAATTTGATGTATTTCTTGAAGGGATCCTCTCATTTATCAGTTTATGTAAAAACAAGCTTTAATGTTAACATATTTTCTTCTTCCTTCTTGTTCTGATCAATTAATTCTCAATATGCCATGGTTTTCAAAAAGAGATTGCTAGACCTTCTTCGTAAGGTACTATTATATTTAGACTGTGAGAGTGAAAATTAGTGGGTAGGACTTTTTGAATTAATCGTAAGAAGGTGCGTTAGTTACTCTTTATTGATTTTACAACCTCAAAGGGATCTTTAGCATGAGTTACTTGCACACAGAACCTATGTTTTATCATCCATCTCAAATAGAACTACTGCTACCCAGGTTGATCTAGGGGTGTCTTTGTTTATTAGCGATGAAATATTTTTCACATGGGTGATGAGCACCATCATCATGTGCCATAATAGTAAAAGCCATATACTACACAATTGTAATGTGAGCATTTTTACACTACAGGATTGCACCACAGACTTCTCAGACAAACAGATTTAAAGTCTGGCGCCTTAAAAATTTGGCCTCTGATGAATGTTTTGATCCTTATGATTTAAAAACTAAATTTTCCCTTTGTTTATTGGGAGCAAACTTAAGTCTCTGTATTTGTCAATCAAACTTACTGTTGAATATCTGATATGTACGTTCTTAGATATAAGGCGAAAAATTATTTTGTTTAAATTTTTTGAATTTTCAGATAAAAGCTACCAAGAAACACTGACATGCCTCAACTATTGCAATATGGCCAAGAGCATCAAGAATAGTGTCAAGTTAAACATGGTAATGACATCATGAGAGGATGTTTTTTTGGGTCACCATTCTTGATTTTTGGTCTTGTTTTTTTGTTAGGAGTGATTACCTCTGAATGTGTGTAATTTTACACTTGTTAATGGATGTAGGCATATGGACCATCTATGGTTTGAACTTAACACTGGAGTTGGTTAGATCACATGACTAGGTTAAATAGAGCTTCTTTTCTATTTTTTTTCTATTTTGAAACGATAAGAATAAATAAGAAAACATTTATAAACTTGAATATGTAGGCAGTTAGAGTTAGAAATGTTGAGACTTCCTTTTTAATAACTGAATTCAAGAAGTAAAGGCTGGATAAATGCAGACTAACCAGCACACTGGAAAAGGGATACTGGTATTATAAACATTAGTAATGGGCCTGTTCTCCAAACATGTAAGACAGATTTGCCAATTAGGACAGAGGGTGAGAGTATTATTTAATATTTCTTTTACATAAACCAATTAACACAAAAACGCCGGAACGGAAAACACAACAACGATAGAACGGAAAACGCAACAACACCGGCTCAATTTTTAATCTTCAACAACGCAAAAATTAGGTTATAAATAAAAGAATTAATATTGCTACACGATCCGCAACACATGAAACTATAAGAAAAGTATCACTTATTCATCTAAAACTTCCCAGGAAAAATTGTATTGACCCCCCATTTTTTACTTTCAAAGCTCCATTATAATAAGATAATAAAAATTACTGTTATGACAATCATTGTGACGCATCTATTCAAAAGGTGCCATTTGTTGCACTTTTTAAAGTTTTGAGAGATTGCCTTGTTAATGTGATAATGGGTATCTGACTAAAATATATTTTTTTGCTTAATTCCTTTTACTCAACTCTACTTGACAAATAATCAAGATTCTGACACAATTTGAAGACTTTTATGTGTTCAAATCACATTTTGTGAGACAGGCAGTTCCTCTTAAAACCTGTTGATCACAAAGTTTTTGTAGGCTGTTTTTAAAAAAAAATCCTTGTTGTTTCTCTTATAGTAAAGAAGGCCATAACTGATAACTAATTCATTTTCAAGCAAAATGACTTCATTTTTATGTTCCAGATGTGTATGAGAGCTTCTAGATGTGAAAAAAAATGAAATTTGCCTCAAGTGAAACTTTTTGATGGAAAGTGTCAAAATTTAAAACCATCCATGTGAAATTCTACTTAGATAAACATGAAAAAAAAGAACCAAACAGACAAAAAAGAAACAAAACAAAGATTCTTACCAACACACAAGCAGACTAACAAACAGATAGACAAACTTTGAAATCATTGACTTTAGCCTCTGCCAAATCGTCAAATTGTTGTCTAATAAAATTGTCAAATGCATCCCAATAGTTCTTGGTTAGATTATTATTATGATCAGGATAAGAGTTGACTTTGTACGAGGTTAAAGCGAATAATCGAGAAGAAGAAGAAGAAGATTTACCTTAGCTTCTGCCAAATCATCAAATTGTTGTCTAACAAAAGTGTCAAATGCATCCCAATAGTTCTCGGTTAGATTACCTCCAATACCCCACAGATATGAAAAACAGAACGTCTGAGCCATCAACATGTGGAGTTTACCCTGAGGAAGAGAGTTAAAAAAATTTAAATCACTTTCTTCTTTATATACATTTTTTTCTTGCTTTTTTGGTATTTTGGCCCAAAATATAGTGAGCCGTAAGATCATGATGAACTGTATCATATTTAGAAATTCAACGCAAAAACTAATTAGGGTTTGCAGTATGATAAGTGACATTAGCTGCAAGTTTACTGCAAATATTTACCATTTAAATCATTCTTAATAGCAAAAATCAAAGGTTCTTCTTAAATACATCAAAATTAAGATTAACATAAGATATATAGTCTTTGTTTTTAATCCTGTTCAGTGTGTTGTGGGTAAAGCCTGCAAGAACAAGATAAAAGTAAACTTTTCCCACCAAACTAAGGCTTGTTCATTGTGGTTTTGCTTCTGAAAAATTGCAGACCAAAATGACAATGCCACGATAGTATTTAATATGGATTTTTGTATACCGTTGATGTCCATTTAGATCAAGGTCATGTAAAGATGATGTATTACAAACAGTTGATGCTATGTCATTTTATTGAAAAAAACACAACAAAAACAGTTGATGCTAATGAAGATCAAGGTCAGGTTTCAATTTACCACTTAAAGGTTCGTAGGTAGTATTAATATGGATTTTTGTAAAACAATGATGTCAATTTAGGTCAAGGTCATGTAAAGATGTGTTACAAATGGTTGATGCTAATGAAAGTCAAGGTCAGGTTTCAATTTACCACTTCAAGGTTCATGTCAAGTCCACCTCTGGCGGGGAACATCAGGGCTTCGAGGAGACGGCAAATAGTCACCACTTTACTGATGTCAACCTGGAAGAAAGATTTTTTTTTAAATGTTTTTAAAAACAGATACAGTTGAACTTGCTCAGTGGCCGCCTGCAGTAAGAGGCCACCGTTGAGCGTGACCATTTAATTTTATTCTCTATATGATTGTTTAATGTCAACTTGCTGTAAGAGGCCACTTACAGTTGGCGGCTAGTTTGGCTGCAGATAATAACTTGCCTCCTAGAGCATGTTCAACTATATATTTAAAAACATTTGTTTCAATAACAAGAATAATTATACAAACATTCAAAGTTACTGACATGCAAACACACAAATACTGAAAATCAGACAATTTCCAGCAAATAAAGTAATTAGAAAACACTCAATAACAGTTATTAGCACATAGATTCAAATGAAAACACAATTGATAATAAAAACAAAGATTTGCTGCATATGGGGAAACATACATAGATGAACATAACATCATAAGAAAATAACTTCATTATTCATTAGCCTTAAATCTAAAAATTCCCTTCACTCAAAGTGAAAGTCTCAAAATAAAGTGATCTCTGAACACCCCTTTGATTGGTTGCCAGGTCGCCATGACTGGGCCCATACACAAAAAATCTTACTTCTTTATCTCTGTCAGATCTATGACTACAGTTTATCATAGCACATATAGTCATGGATATATCGTATTGAATTCGCCTGTTAACAACCAGACAATGGGAAGCGAAGGTAGACCAGTGCTTGGTTTGGGCCCGGTAATGGCGGACAACAAAATGTTGACGTCGTCAGAGACTACTCTATAACATACCTGTGTTATTCCTTGTTCACATTTCTTAGTCACAAAAACTAATCCGTTCTCCACATAGCGCTCAAACATTCCCATCAGGAACTCATAACTTTCAGGTTTGAGTTTATTCTCATATTGTTTGATCCAAGTTTTTACAAATGGCATCCATTTCAACTCATCTGCATCAATGTAGACCATGCCACATCTGATGAAAAATGAAAAGATAAGAACATGTTCAGCTATGTAGCAGCTATAACAAACAGGAATATAGATTTATATCAATTTTTATACTTAATAAATCATACTGTACATTCATTCTGAGTATTCTAGCATTTTTTACACTAAAAATACATAATAATTGAAAATGAAACTGTTAAATAATCTGCGCTACAGAAGATGGATTCCACTGGCAATACCCTAAGAGAGCTCTTTGGTCTCACAAGGAATTGAATGAATACCAAACAGGAAACACTCCCAAACCTTTTTATATCAACAAGGACAAGTCTAATTGTGTGCTTTTAATCACATTCAATAGTTGATCAAGGAAGAAAACTTGTTTGATTATAAGGTCAAAATTAGATTCATAAAGTGCATTTTGAATGTCTACCACCCACAGTCTTGCATTTCAAAAGTGGGTCCGAAGGGTCCCAGGGAAAATTTTCAACGCGGGGATTTTTACCTGAAATTTACGTACTTTTTGTTGCGAATTTACTTTCATTTTTGCAAAGATCTAGTACTTACCTGATGTTTTATATAAGAGAATCTGTAAAAAGATAAATAAAAGTGCTTTCTTGTAACTTGCCCTCATTTTATTCTCTTTTTTACAAATTTAGAGACTAATTCCCATGAACCCGGTGGAAAATCTAAGAATTCCGCAAATTCAGCACGTACATGAACCAGGGGAAAAATTTTGAAAAGAAAAATCGGATCCGGGGAATTTTTTTTTTAAATGCAAGGGTTGGGGCATATTGGCGCATAGCGGAGAGAGAGGGAGATGTCTACATGCTGGTTACAAAGTTAGCCAAATTCGTGTTTTCTTTATTTTTGTATCCTTCCCGGGCAAGACCGGGTACTAAGCCCGTAGTTTCAAATAAATCTTGTTGATATGCTTTATATGCACTTGCTGAAAATGTCCGAATATGAATTTAAAGTTCTTACTTTTCCCGATCGAATTTTCGGTCTCTGGTTTTGACCTTCTTGAGATCTTTCATATATAAAGCCTATAAGGCGCGTAGTCAGGATTTTGAAAAGTGGGTACAAATTTGGATTTGTCCAATCAATGGCATCAAAAGTGAGTTACAAATGGTGCGAATTTAGAGCATTTTGGATTCAAATGATTCCCCCATGTCCCTCTGGCTACGCGCCTGAGTCCTATCATAAGCTATTTTAAAGCAATCATGTGTGATATTAGCTGTGCTGTACTTTCTAAGATAGACATTGTATCTCAAAGAACCACTAGAATATTAACGGTATATCTATTATGTGTAGTCATCATGATTTATTATCGCAAGCCTTACACTCCACTAACTTAAAAAATAATAATTTTCTCGTTTCGTCCCCAGACATAAAAGATTAAAGCCACTCAGCGGATTTAACACGTACTGAAACCCAGGAAGCCAGAACAGATGTGATGAGATATTGATCCTGAATTTACCTTAAGCCACAAATACGAGCCAAGTCAGTACATTATTCATGAGATTACCATTCACAACTTCCTGATAGAAGTATATTTCTATTTCAATCAAGTTACGATTATAATGTGAAAAGGGAAAACATTATTAGAAGCCCAAATGAAACACTGTGATGGAATATCTAATTGAAGAATAACTCAATATGTGAAAGGCATGTGAAAGACAACTCTTCCTCTCCAAGGCCCAAATAGAATCGAACTTTTAAAGGATACAGTAGGTTTTCAAAACTAATGGAAGTTCTTTTTGATTTGAATAGAAAGACAATTCTTCCTTTCAACGCCCAATAAGAGCCGTATTTTTAAAGGATACATACAGGTTCTCCAAACCAAATGGAATTTTTATTTGATTTGATAGTTGCTGTGAAGAACATTCTCCTGGCCTTTCTGAGGTCATGGCTGCTCTTTTTCTTTGCTGGCTTCAAGAAGAAATGCGTGTCAGGCGATATTGTCCTGATCACGGGTGCTGGCAGTGGTATGGGTCAGGGTATGGCTGTGGAATTTGCTAAACTGGGAGCCTGTGTTGTGTTGTGGGACATCTCCAAAGAGGGCTTAGAGGAGACAGTCCAACTCATCAAAGAAGTGGAGGGCACCTGTCATACGTATATTTGTGACGTCAGGTATGTACAAAGTTTTAATGAATATCTTTCTCTTGAAACATAGGGTATCTAAGATGTTACTTTTACCCCGCAAAATTCTTATTCTAACTTGAATATTTATATTTAGGGCAGACTTGATTAGCATTATGTTGTCCATAATTTAATAAAAAGATATTTTTAATGCAGTATACTTAAAAGAGAAAATACTCAATGCAGTATAGAAATATGTCTCGCTCGTCATCATCATCATTTACGCTTTATTATTCCCACTATACGGGGTCAGCAATTTGCGGTCCTGGGCATCTTCCTCGGTAATTATCAGCTCATGCTTGTCCCTTTAGATGTGGTCGATCCATCTTGCCTTTGGTCTTCCTCTGGTCCTTTACTTTTCCCGTGTATATTTACGTCCATCACTGCTTTCACTTGATTCTCATCATTCATTCTTATCACGTGCCCGCACCAGCGAAGTCTTTTCTCTCTAACATTTTCTTTGACGTTGTTGACTCCCAACTTCCTCCTGATATCCTCACTTCTTATCTTGTCTCTTAGTGTGACTACCTTCATTCTTCTTAGCATTCTCATTTCCGCTGACTCAAGGATTTTCTGTATCTTCTTTCCCCCGACTCTCAGCACTCGGCTCCACACAGCACCACTGGTCTGATAACTGTCGTGAAGAGTTTGATATTCAACTTCCTTGGCATTGTAAGAATAATATACATAAAACCCTTGTTCATATAACAGTAACTTTTATTCACTTATTTCAACAACAATATAAAACATTGAACAATAGAAATTCATAAACAACTTAAAGAACTTAATAAACTAGACTAGTTTCGGCATTACGCCCTTGTCAATAGTCTACTTTCATATAAACTTTCCTTGGCATTTTCGTGTCATAGCGACTCCCGACAAGCCTCTCCATTTTGTCCAAGCTGCGCTTATTATTGCTCTCAGAACATCAATTCTCACTCACTGTCATTCCCATGTACTGGAATTGTTCAAACTGCTTCCCTTCTTACTGCATACCATCACTTCTGTCTTCCCTTTGTCAACCACCGCTAGTTGGTCTGCGAATTAGAATTTCTTTGCTAAAGACGTCAAGTACCAATATGAATAGGAAGGGACTGAGCCCTGATACCTAATGTAGTCCTGATTGTGAACTATGTCACGTGGTGTTCTCACGACTTTTGACGCTCCGTGAACGGTGGCTCCTACTAGTCTCACTTGTCGTCCGAGGACTCATCTTTCCCAGGCACCAGTACCCCAGGACCCTGTGTACTCTATCATATTCCTTTTCTAGGTCTACGAATGTAAGAAGCAGATCATTGCAGACTTCTAAGTGCGTTTCCTGAAGCTATTGTCTCGCTCGAATTCTATGTCATTTTCTGAAATACGATTATTGGTTTGAGATTTGGTCATACACACAACATTAAAAATCAAATGTAATGTTTTAAATATCAAGGGTATGCTAGGACCTTCCAATCAAATTTTGAATTACAGTTACCTTAAATAATATCCATTCTTATTAATTTTGTCTTGAATTATATGCTTTCAAGCAAAAGTTACGATGCAGGGGCAGAGACGGACTTCTTGGACACCTTTAAGAAAATAGATGGTTTTCTTCTTTTGCTCACAATTATTTTTTAGTACAACAATCATTCGACACAACGGACATTAAATTACTGCTGTGACATAAGAATTATCTATTAGGCCTAATGCTGCTGTCTAAAACTAAGCGGAGAAAAGGAATTATTTTTATCTAGCTTTTTTTTCAAACGTTCGTGACCACAGAATAGAGTCTTATTCCAGGCGCGTAGACAGGGGCATGTGGGACCCCCCATTTGAGTCCAAAACGCTCTTGTCTTGATTTGCACCATTTTAGCTCATTTTAAATTTCCAACGGTTCGCGGCCATTGATTTGACACACACCAACTTTTTATCTCCCTTTTCAAAATCCTGACTACGCACCTGTCCTATTATGTTATCTTGGTTGGAGACTGTCATTCCGATTTATTACTTGGGTTACATAAGATTACTCAAGAACTTCGGTTAAATACTAAATAATCGATTTATCTCTGTGAGTTGTATAGTAGCTAGTAGCGCTAATACTAGTCGTGAGTTATGGTTGAATACTGTCCCCAAGTGGCACATAATTGACCATTAGCACATTTTGAATCTCAATAGGTTCGGGATATTGACGCATAATTGCTTGTACGAATAGTGTTTTGTGTAAAAGGAATAAAATGAGAAGATTCGGACGGAATTATCTCTTTGTACCTTTTTGATAATACATAGATAGATACTAACACGCTTTGACACTATTATATATTTTTGAATTGGGCTATAATAGTTAAAAGTGTCTTTATTCTTCCCATTTTGTCTCATTTCGTCCAGAGAATGTTTTATCTTTAACAGGCACCTGTCTTAGAAACAAGAAACTCGACCAATGAAAATTCATGATCTGGTTCCTTAAAGTTCATTCTCACCACCAGGGACGTATTTAGGATTTTAAATATGGAGGGGGCGTAATCGTGCGCGCCGAGTTTTTGTAGGGGCCGGGGGCATCCCCGAAAATATTGTAAGTAAGGTATAAGTGATGTTAAGAAAAAAGTGCAAAAAAACGAGTTCTCTATAGTTCAACTATAGAGTATCCCAACTGATTTGCCTGTTATTATAGTTAAGATTCAAATGAAATAATGTTCAGCTTTGTTGTTATTTTTATTCTAACCTACTTTGCTATTCCAGTAACCGTGTTCAGGTCCAGAAGACAGCAGAAGTGATGAAGTCAGATGTTGGTGATGTGACAATTGTAGTTAACAATGCTGGAGTCGTTGCAGGACGGAAGATTCTAGATCTAACAGATGACCAGATTGAGAGGACTTTTCAGGTTAATCTCTTCGGTCCTATATGGGTAAGTCAGACATTTTGAGAGATTTTCCTGTTACTATAAACTAGATGTGTTAACCTTTTAAAGTATGGGTACCTATAGTATCATGGCTTTGTGAGTTACAGAAAATGTTCTTAATTTGCATGGAGGCACCAACATATTTTGTAGAAGCTACCTAGTGTTGTACACTACTGAAGTACAAGTGTAGCACTCGGTAGTCATTTCCGAAATTCGTCTTTGGTGTTTAACATCGGATTGATTTCTTTAATGAAAAGAGCCTCGAGGGTCAAAAGACGAGGTAGAGGTTTTTCCTTTCCGATGACTTTAATCATCCCATTATCTAAAGTGATGGCACAATTTTCGAAATGGCTCTTCACCGGTCCCTTATTCCCTGCATGTT
>JAUUEB010044088.1:0-16274 GCA_032362205.1 Clione limacina
TGGCGGATGGCCTTAATAATGGCCGTAATAGAGGGAAAAAAATAACAGAGTTTAAGAAAGAAAAAGATCGGGGATTTTATTTTTGGCCGTAACTGGCGAATGGCCGTAATAGAGGTGGACGTAATAGAGGGATTCTACTGTATTCCATTATAATAACATAGTTACGAAAATACGCATTAGAGTATAAAGGGGTGTCGAAATGTCAATATTTTAATAGACATATTTTAACACATTTCAACAAATAAAAAAATAAGTTAAAAAACAAATATAGGAAAGTTTAATAGTCATTTTTCTTACTTAAATGCTCTTCTAAATGGAGTTTTCTTTTTAATTATTCATGACTTAATGCTATGAATCTAAACTAATTGCCAATTCATTTATTATAAGTTTAATGCATAAATACAGGTTAATAAAAATGTTGTGTAGGTATTTGTAAATAAAGGTTTTTTAAGTCCACAATTTATCTCAAAATTTAATAAAATTTGAACATAAGGTGTGTGATCATTCAAGAAAAACTGTTTTTTAAAATATTTACAACATCTTGAAAACCTTTCTCTTCAATTCACAAAATAGCTCAACTCCAAGTCAAATTTTGCATTTGTATTTTACTAATAACTTGTTTATATTCGCTTTTATGTGAATACAGTTTTGAAATTTGTTAAGTGTCTTGATATAATATCCTATGCGAAAAATTTCCCAACAATTAAAAAAAATGCAAACAACTTGTTTATTTTGTGCTGGATTCACTATATAGTAACGTATATTCTTTACATCGCATTGATCGTAACAAACCAATATATTATGTTTGCCTCAACAGACATCGACAACAAATTTGCTTTGATGTATAGAAAACTCGATCAACTTGACTAAAAAAAATGATATGTTACAGTTTTAATCACTTTTATATACAAATTCGTTATAAAGCACTCCCCGGGGTCAATAATAAGTCATAACCAAAGTTACATGTTAAGAGTGTTGTAGAGAATGACAAGGCAACCATCGATAACAAGGGAATGTACCAAAACATGACTATCAAAACATTAGTTTCGTCCCTTAGCAGAAACGAAGTGTTTGTAATACATCCGACCAATGGTCAACTTAGATTAAAAGTACATCGTCTTCCGTCAACCAATGCAACCCCTCACTAATCACATTTTTGAAAAAGAAATTGTTCTATACACAATATTAAGGCATGCCTACAATGTGTTAACTGAGTCATTTAACAACTAACAAAAATGATTTTGACTTAAATTCGTCACTTAGTAATACTTAAAAATCTTTACAAATTAAAATATTTGTAAAATAACAGCGGTTTTACCCGTTGCATACCTACATCTATAATTTCCTGCTAAGACAGGTCAGTATCAGTGTAGACCTACTTGAATTTGATGGGATGTATAATTTGTGTCACACCTTATGACTTAAATAATGTGTGTGGCATTACGAAATGTCAAGGTGACACATATAACACCTATTTTTGTGACGACAAAATTCAAAACTTACTTACGCAAGATAATGAAAAAAATAAAAATAAATGTGAAGTTATATAGATAGACATCTATAACAATATACACTGAATTGAAGGCTTGCTTGCTTGGTTAGTTGCGTGACGATTTTCTTAAGAGTCGCAAGTGTCTTTTTGCATAACATTTAAGGATTGAAAACCATATTGGGAAATCAAATATAGGGAAATCAAATATAGGGAAATCAAATATAGGGAAATAAAATATAGGGAAATCAAATATAGGGAAATCAAATAAAGGGAAATCAAATATAGGGAAATCAAATATAGGGAAATCAAATATAGGGAAATCAGCCTTTGAAAATGTTCTTCGTCTTCTACTTCTTCAAAATGTGGGGGCATTTTTAAGAATGACAGGGACATATCCTGACGTATCTTGGCTGTTTAAAAAATTTGTGGGAATATTCGTGCGAAGAGCATTTACAGAAGGGGTCCTTTTTAATACCATTTATGCATTGAAAACCTTTTCTTCTTCTGTTAAGCTAATACGTTAATACAACGTGACCCAGTCGCAAGTATATAAATATATTAAAGATAAGGTTCCATGCCCTTTACAAATCCGCTCGTATCGTGTTACCAACGCAGCATGTTCAAGACAGGTAAACATTTTTTGTATTGGATACTTTTATCATTGAGCATGGATTAATGTGATATTTGTTGGCCAATGTGAAGTTTGTGAAATGTAAAGATTGTAAGCTCATTATAGAATCCAAGGTTGCAGTTATCGCGAAAACAATGTCTAAGCAAGCTGTTCAACAAAGCTATAGTTCTTGGATAGAAGATTCTACCACGAAATTCATTCACGATCTCTTTGAAGATATGTCAACTTTTGCTAAAAAAGCTTGTGTTGAGAAAGCAGGTAATTGTTCACTGGGAATGACATAATAGTTGGGACCATTGCAGGGAGCAGGTTAATTTTTCACTGAAAATGACACTATAGTTGTTAATTGTTCACTAAGAAAGACATGATAGTTGGGACCATTGCAGGGGGCAGGTTAATTATTCACTGAGAATGACATAATAGTTGCGACCATTGCAGGTTAATTGTTCACTGATGACATAATAGTTGGGACCATTGCAGGAAGAAGGTTAATTGTTCACTGAGAATGACATAATAGTTGGGACCATTGCAGGTTAATTGTTCACCACTGAGAATGACATTATAGTTGGGACCATTGCAGGGAGCATGTTAATTGTTCACTGAGAATGGCATAATAGTTGGGACCATTGCAGGTTAATTGTTAACTGAGAATGACATTATAGTTGGGACCATTGCAGGGAGTAGGTTAATTGTTCACTGAGAATGACATAATAGTTGGGACCATTGCAGGGAGCTTCGCGTGGATCTGACTGGAGTAAAGATTGAACATGGTAAGAAATTATTGGTTGCAAAACTTTCATCAAATGAAGTTGTTAACAATAATTCTATCATTTATATTCGTTATTTCGTCAGTGTGACTTTATTTTTCATTTTAAAACTTCAATCAATTTAACATCTCTTACTTATTTGTCAAAAAGTCGCCAATCGCTTTACCATACGTCACTCAGAAATGAGGATTGTTAATTCTACTTAAGACTCTAGTTGTAATTGGCACCAGTTCATTTTTAACTAATAAATCAACGATCCAAATGTTGTGATTTTGTTTAGTTTCAGCTAAAGTGGTGTTGCTGATGTCCATATTGAATTGTTTGTATAGCGTTTTATACTTGAACCACAAATATTTTATTATACATAATTCAAATAGTGTTGATCCAAATAATAAAAATAAATCAGAGACATTTTGGGTCAACAAGACAAAAGCGTCTTATTTATGCCGTTGATTGGTTTGATATCCTCCAACTCGTACGAAGACAATATGGTCAGAAGCAAACCCAAAGAGACGTATCTTGCAGTAGTTAAACACTTTGGTGGTTCCCTTTCCCTAAATGGAGACCACTATCTTCATAATAAGATTCAAAATATGCGTGTTTATTTATTTGTGTGTATGCAATGGGATTACAGGCACAGTTTTTACTCAATCGAGCTGAAACTTTGGCAAAACGTTGGTAGATATTACCAGATGTGTAGTTAAGGTTTTGGTGAGAATCGGTCGATTGTAAGAAAAGTTATTAGCTTCTTAGTTTTTGGTGCGTATTTTACAGAGAAAATATAGAACAAAGATGCCATGAAACTAAATATGGAAACATTTGCACCTTCTTCCTTTCGCACATGATATAAGATCCGCAGCCTCATGAACGCACATTTATATTTCTGTATTCAGAGATATGTAAACAAAAGCTGAAACAAAAATTGAATTCATATACAGGGTGTTTCAAAATATTATTTAAAAAAGGGTGGTGGTGGCATATTTGCGCATAGTGGAGATAGAGAGAGAGGGTGAGAGGTCTACAGGGTGGTTAAAAAGTCTGCCAAATTCGTGTTTTCTTCTTTTTGTATCCTTCCCGGGCAAGACAGGGTACTAAGCCACTAGTCCTAATATAAAAGATATTCTGTTGTTCACAATGCAGACAAAAAAATGTAAGATTTACACAAAAACAAGTACAATGAAGGAATAACAAACATTTTACTTTTGCCAAAAGACAGACTTTTGTTTTATACACCATAACTTGTTATAGTCAACCACTATGCATAGCTGGTTAGAGGCCTCTAACAACGTTAGGTTTGCGTGTAACTTACCTTGTTCAATGAGGAATGTTCTTAAGTCAATGTAAAATTAACTTTTATCACAATTTTTGTGTAATCTGTTTTATCGGTAAAATTTCTGCTGTTATTCAATAAGATAGTCCAAGATTATACATTGTTATATCAGCATTCACAGATACACTTTCATGCACGAAGACTTAGCATATATCAGTCATTGGAATTATTTGAAATAGGTAATCCCGAAAGCCTATTAAGAAATGAATATGTATGAACTGTTCTCTTCTCTTCTGATGACAGAATCGGTATGAAGATTCCGATGTTATTATTCAAAAGCTGAAAGTGTGAAGTCTCTTATCAGATCAAGAAGTACTTCTCTCGTCGTGTCGTCGATTTGTCGTCTGTGTTGAGAGTTATGTCCCCTTTGTGTTCCAGACGACTAACAAGAGACAGGGTGACAGTTGACAGGCGACGGAGCAAGAAATAAACCCAAGGTTCCGCCCCTGAAGAGATCGCTCCGTTATTGAAAGACTCAACCAACCACCCGTCCAGTTCAAGTAGCCGCGCCTCTGTGCCCATAATTGGGAAATGGGGCGTGTCTCCACGCTATGCTTGTGTAAAATTGACTTTCTTTTAGATTTGATATTTGGCACTACCTTGCATTTTGTCGAAAAGTTTGAAAGATAAACTCACAAAAATCAGTACCTACCTACCTCATGTACTTGCAAAATATAATCCGTTATATGATCACAACGACAATCAGTACTTAATTATGATATATTCATATATAAATATATAACAGTTTTAATACAAGAAATGAATGGACCATCATCTTTATAAATAAATCAAATAATGTATTTTTTAGAAACACCGGAAAAATAATTGAATAATAAGTTTACTACATCAAAGAAATCTTCAGCAACCCGAAACATCCCCGATGCTTGTCTAATCATAATAAGGGGACTTGTTGGGGCTGGCCCCTCACCTTGTGAAAGATTTTAACAATTTCTAACAAACTCTTAAAATTTAAAAAAGATGCTTAAAAAAGAGGACATTAGAAGTAAAAGATCGTTCTCCAACCCCAAAATTGCATAGCTCATAGCTCATACGCCTCTGATTCTCTGGTTGTGTTAATTTGTCTTGTTTCTTGCATTCTCTCGATAATAATTTTGGAATATTTGTCCTAGTGATTAGAGGAAAGTATCTGTTAAAGATATATTTCCGAGAATCAAAATGATATCCAAAGTACCTTTTTATCAAACTTCTAATACAGGCACGTAGCCACATCAACAGTTTTGGGTAGGCAAGGACATTGTAGGCAAGGATAACTTTTGGGGACAAATCTTTAATAGTTTTGTGTACACATTAAAGATGATAACTGCCGCCAAAAACCTATTGAAATTGTTGACTATACCATAAACAATCGCAACCAGGGCCGTCCACAAAAGCAAGTAAAAAATGGAAAAGAGGCAAAACGGGGTTTGAAAGCAAAAAGAGATAGGAAAAGAGAGAAAAAGGAAAACAAAGAAGACAAAGATGTAAAGAAATCCCCCGGGGCCCATATGGGAGGCCCCTAGAGAAAAAAGAAGAAAAGGATAAATCCACACGTAAGGCCACGCCCCCCCCCCAAAAAAATGCAAGAAAATGAAGAAGAGAGCTGTGAGAGGGAGAAGGAAAAATAGAGCGGGGTTGGGGAAAGCAAAAAGGGTGCCAAATGGTGGCAAGTAAAAATATAAGCAGAGCATGATAAACTGTAACATCAAAATTCAGCTTCCTTTTTAAGTATTAATGACTACTTGATATTTCCATTGAGAAGATCATCAGTATATCCGACGAGTAACTTCATTGTTTTTTTTACCAGTTCTATTATTGTCTTTCGACCGTCTCATGAATGTTTTTTAGAAATAATTGATAATCTTTTTTCAGTGTGATTTGAATCAATTACGAGTCAATTTACACTCAAATATTTGGGAATAAAATCATGCGGATGTCCATCATTCCCCGGCCTGATATCCACATGGCTTTAAAATGCACCATCTAGCTTCCCTATCATATTTTTTTTTCGCCTCGGTACGCTGGCATTGTTACATAATCCCCCTACCAAAATTCCATTGCTTCACCCTTGATGAACGGATCTAACTGCCTAAGAAAGTGAGCAATGTACGAGTCAATTTACTCTCATATATTTTGAGGATAAAGTGATGCGGCCCTCGAAACAAATCTTTGACCCCAAAAATGACTTCCTGGGTACGGACCTGTGTGTTTAACCATTAATTTTAGTTATTCTAATGTTTTTTATGCAGACATCCTCAAATCATACTTTTTCAAGATTTAAAAAGATCCATGGATAGCTCTAAAATGCACGATTTAGATTCCACTTTTCCGAGGAAATACCCCCTGACCTTCGAAGAGTGGTTTGTTTTTCTTTTTCTTTTGATCATAAAGTGAATTCATAAATTCGGTTATTTTCCATCAATTCGATGATATTTTTGTTGTTGAACAAAATGATACAGTAATGTTTGTTTCCCTGTTTGACTTGGTGAATTTAGTCATAAAACAGGAGTCTTTAAATATATTTATTGGCCTTGGTGAATTTAATTGGAATATATTAGAAAGAGATGCAGTCATAGCTTTCACACACTTTTAGTCTTGTTAAAATGTGATTTTCTTCTATAAGAAAAACGGTCTAATTTGCTAGGGGGTAGGTTTAAGTGGGATGTGAGGTAGAGGCCCCCACATCTGGGCCCCAAGACCCACAATGCTATGGACGGCCCTGATCGCAACCACTTTATCCACGGATGTTGAGAAACTTTGAAATTATGAATTTTAGAGGAATCTCGAACATTCGGATTTCTATTTTCAGTTATCAAATTGGTAAACTGTGGTTATGCAACAATGGATTTTTTTTTAATCTTGTAGAATGGTGCATTTTAAAGGCATCTGAATATCTTGAGATTTTCAATTAAATGCGATTTTTTTTTAATCTTGTAGAACGGTGCATTTTTAAAGGCATCTGAAATATCTTGAGGTTTTCAATTAAATGCGTCCACGAGCCCTTGAAAATGTGACTGAAGCAATGCAGAATGGTGCATTTGTATAGTTGAAAAATTGAAACATTGAAAAATGTAAGGTGTTCATTGATGCTCGAGGCCCTATATGGGCTGTTCATCAATATTTATTGATAACAAGTTACAGAATGTCAAAAAACACACGGCGAAACGGCCGACATTTTGAAAATAAGTAAAAGATTGTGCAAATCTAGAGTATTTTGAATCGAAATGGGGGGGGGGATTCCCCCTGGCTACGCGCATGATCCGCACAATAATACACTTTCTGTTTGTTATTTCCTTCAAATGAATATGCACTTACAATTTTACGCCATATACGTTAAATGACAAAAACAATATGTCATTTAGTATGATGTACCGGTAAAGAACAACAAATCACAGCTACGCAATTCTTTATATTGATTGCACCTAACAACCGAGTGTAGAACGTTAAGTTATTGTTGATGAATGAAGCATATTGTCTATATGAAACTAATGGTATCCTTTAAACGGAACATATTAGGGTCAAACTTGAACTGCTGATATTTGTATAGGAGAAAAGAAATAAATCCAACTTTAAATATCATTGCGTTCTTAAAGGGCAGGAGGGTTTAGTAAAATTGCTATCGGCCAAATTATAAAATTATGTTTCGAAAGTGGCTAGTTTGATATTAATAATTTGGTATTCGCCGATGACTTACAAAACTATTTTGATATTGGAGTATTGGAGTCGATAAAGAGGGGCTTATTGTATACGCTTTTAAGCTGGATTAGATTGCTTGGTAAAAAAGCATGAATTTTGGTCATCCAAATTGAAAAAAAACTTTGTTGTAATTAAAAACTATCGGTTTTCAGGGGCTGTTTGTTCGGTAAACTATAAGTTTTTATGAGAAACAATAAATCGAATGTGTATAAAATATCACATACTTGGTTGAGTAATTTGTTATTGAAATAAGTAAAGCAAAAGATTACATAAGATGAAAATAGTAAGAAAGGACAAAGATTCATTTTGATATTTGTTCCCAAAGTTTAAAAAACAAAGGGAGAGCAAAATAATGTCATTGTGAAAAAATTACGTAATCCAGGGGGGATCAATATAATCTTATATTTTAATTGCCTACTAGACGTTCGTTGGTCTAGGGGTTATTTGAGAATTCAATGACCCCATTTTGAAAACGGATGTTCAACACAGCGCTTCTTTTGATGCACACAAGATATATAATGAATAAACATGTTCCCCGGAAGGTAACATTTTCGACACACGAACATTAAGAACATAAGAGGAAGTATCAGGTGTTTTAAAATTGTTTAAAATATATTTTTTGTAGAAATTTTGAGTATTTTGGATATTTTGTATGCTAAAATTGCAATGAAAGGCAGCGTTACGACCAAATTGACGAAGGGTGGAAAGCGCATGGGTTTTGAAAAGGGTTTTCCTTCAAGAGAAGAGTATTTATGCGAACAATTTGCATGAATGGGAGGGGGGTTAATATCAATAATGCATTTAAAACCTTAGAAGATTATTGGTCTTACTAATACTTTTTTTTTAATTTTTCACTACCACCTTTGAATATTTGTGATAATACAATAGCAATGAGAGGCAGCGTAACGACTAATTCAACGAATTGAAGGAGCGTTTAACGACCCGAAATTCTACTTGTATATAATTGTCATTCTAGAGATCTTCCTAAGGTGACGCGATGCAGTCGTTCGGGCTAAGGGCTTCACAAAAATTATGTTTAACGAAAAAAAAAATATGAACGTAAAAAGCAAAAAAAAAATGTAGTCAACAGTTAGTTGACTAGATTCCGATAAAAAACACCAAGAGCCGCTTTGAGTAAGGTAACAAAGAATAAAAGGAGTCCAGTGATAAATTACAGTCTAGTCCAAAAGAAAGGTATCGTCTGATTTTTAAAATGGCGTTTTCTTAGTTTTGAATGTGTCAGTAAATATTTAACACTCAATTAATTTATCAACATTTTGATATATAAGATGATCAGATACTTCGCGCTTTGCTATGTTTTTTTTAAAACTTGCCGTGTTAAAAAGTGAAATTGCGACAGATGATGAATTTAAAATTATCAGTATGGGTCAAATGACGCTATAACATAACATACCGATGTGTGCCTCGTCGTATGAAATTGTTCACTTTTGTCGATTATAGTGCTTACATTTGAATAATACATCAGCCACCATATTTTGTGAACCCATGCTTACAGTCAATACTAACTGATAACTTATCACGACACCAATACAATGATCAGGCGCGTAGCAAGAATTTTGAAAAGGGATGTACATTTTCTAAGTTAGATCAATGCGAAGCGGCTGAAAATTTGAAAATGAGTTAAAATAGCGTTAATTAAGAACATTTTGGTCTCAAATAGTGGGGGACATTCCTCATGTCCCCCTGTCTACGCGTCTGACCATGATACAGCATTGAATAAGTAAAAACTATAATTGTTTTGACTCATTGGGTCGGCTTTAGCTTCTAGAAATATGCATGAGGTTTCTGTAAAAAAGTTTTGACCATATTTGGTCACGGAAAAGTGAAATGTGAACACCAATAATACAATCAATGCACAATTTGTGTGATGACCTATCATCGTCTTTACAGTACCAATTTTTCAAATCCATTTTGAAAATAACATAATAAGATCATCATATTTATCAAAGTGTATATAATTTAATGCAGTAAACAGTGCAAAATATTGAAAACTTAGAAAACTTTTTGTAACATCAAGCGTTATAATTAAACTTTTTAATAACACTTGATCTCAATAAGCGTTTCCCATCTGTATAGTTATCTTTCTTTTGTCCATGATTCTATATTGTTTTTTCTCTTTCGCTATCAGCTCAAACAACGTCAATTTAGTTAATTGACTAATTGTTTGTAAGCGACTGCTTTACCAGCTCATGATTTTTTCAAACTATGAAACTACTGCGACCTTAATCCTAATTGAGATTTGTTTTAAATTTGAACTATTAACGTGCTTATTCAATGAGGTATGGTATGATCTATGTTTCTGAATTTGCCCGGATATAATTTTTTTTTTAGGCTTTTTTCTTAAATTTCCAATAAACAGTCTACCTTTTATGTGTGCAACCTAGAAGTTTTTTTACTGGATCCTTGGAACGCCGTTCCAGACTAATTTTGAGGTTGATTAAAAAATGAAACTAATTTCAATAGGCTACTCACGACACTTTTTATCGCAAAATGTAAACAAATGATGAATTATTGTTTTGTTTCGATGTTTTTGTTTATAAAGTAAATATTTTGGGTACTGGGTCCGCGAAAAATTTAGACTAATTTGGGTTTTTTTTTTCAGGTTCCAGACTAATTTTGAAAAAAACAACTTCTGGGGTGTGTAACTTACGCCGTCCGTCTCCGATAGGATAAATTCAAGGCGAGGACAGTGGACCATAGCTCTGATTTCTTTATCCTTTTCAAGCCGAGACCAGTTGATTAAGCGAGAATGTAAACAAGACAAGTCATTTTTTACACTAAAACTTGCACTTTACAAATTAGACTTTGTGGTGTTTATCTTCTGTCTGAGGTACATACTATACATTGCATGTCGCCTAAAACCTGACAACATCATGCTTCTGTGTTCATGGTACTGTGTACTGGAGCTTATAAACATCTTTGTATTTTGCTTACCATTTATGCTGTCTGGCCATGTCAAAGTTTATTTTGCCTCTACACATCATAATACTTTAATCTCTATAATTGGTAAGTGGACTATGGGCTAGACATTAAAACAAATGTCTGGAATGCAAACAAAAATATGCCTTTGGTGAAGATTTTGATTTTTGAGACTGATCTCTTTTGATCCTGTTGGCATTCTTAACAGATTATACTTGTAAAGCAGCTGGTATAAGAGTTGTTCTTTTATACCCAAGGCTCTATCATTCACAGTAAAATTGACAACGTGTTAAATTTCCCTTCCTGTGTAATGGTAAAGATTTGGAACTGAATGCATTATGCCTTGAGACAAGACCTCGTCAACCCGGTTAACAGGCCTTTAGGATCGCCAATTAAAAACAAAGTGAATGAGAAAGAAAACAAGCGACACTCCTGGCAATGCCTGTGGCCACCGGAAGGATTGGATTATCGTCTGTTTTCACCCGAGCCTCGTTCTGAACAGATGTCGGCCATGTTTGTTTACGGTGTTTGTCGTATGCCGTGTCGTGCCTTCTGCCTTCTCTCGCGAGAGTTCATCCATGCGAATTAATGATGAGTTTGATGAAGTTTGCATGAATTATTTTTGGTAGCCTGACAATAGCTGGCTTAGAGTAGATAGGGTAACTAACGATTGTTCATCTGCTGGTTCATTTTTCAGTGAATACTGAAATACCCCCTACCGATGTGGGCCTAGTCGCTTCACAGTCATTTTTGTAATGCCCGTTTTCAACAGTCACAGGGGGTCATACACGAAAACATAGACGTATAGCTAATAAACAAATCCTAACATCAACTCGTTTTGTAAATAGGATATGACATTGTAGGGTACTTGAAGTGAAATCAAGCGTCAACCAATTCGGCCATCACATCAAATTTACTTCTTCGGGTTTGAAACCCTCTCTTCAACGCTCACCCTGTTGTGCCCGTGCTTTGATGTTCCAACCTTAATAGTAAATCTGACGATTGGTGTTGTCTCTTGTTGTTCCATAAAAAAGTGGTTGCTGGTTTCCATTATATTTTCAAATAATTATACATTTTTGAAGGAATCAATGCAGTACGAGTCACATTTTGATATAACTGTGTTTCACATAATACGTCTCATATGCATTGCCGTTCAATAATTATCATATATTATTTTCAATATCGTTAATACACTCTAAAGAATTTAGGTTAATATACTTACTGTATTATTTGATAGCAAAGATACTATCATATCTTTAGTCACTAGTATTTATTTTATTTTATTCATTTGTAAAACGTTGAATTACGACTGCGAACAAAGTATTGATCTGCACCACCAACATTTGTTTTTTGTAATATTTGATAACTATGTTATAACATGATAACCATTATGATCTACGAATGTCATATTCTAAAATACGTTTGTACTAAGACTTAATCAAGACTGAAATGATTCAGTAATGGTCAACTAAGAACATTGTCGAACTAAGAGCTAAAGAGCTTGCAATGTTTGCATTTAGCTTACGTGCGTGAGATATTTACTAAATGATGTTGGAATCCAGTGCTCAGTTCAATTTTAGTTCAATTAGCAGTGTTGCAGAATCTATGGAAGTAGTCTGATGTTACGGATTCAAATTCGTTTTCCAATTAATCAAGTAAACCTACCAAGATAGTTTATCACTTTAACAAAGTATCAACAGAAGAAATGCTTATCAAACAGACAGAAATAAAGCAATTGAAACATTTTCATAAAATACCGTTTTATTATTATGGTATAATCGTGCACTAGTTCAATTAAACGTTTTAAAAAGATTACTATTTGAACACATCATTCTTATTTTAAATTACAAATTATTTTTGACATCTTTTAGTGTCCCTTATGCTAGGCTCGGAGACTTCTATAAAAGCTGTCTATGGTAACAGAATTATTATTTTGCTTATGCGCTGCGGTTACAAATTTGCCCCAATCAAATATTTAGAAATTACTTTATTATTAAACGGATATTTTAAAGGGTAATCTGTTTGGTGAAAAGTCTGAATGTAAAGTGTAAAAAACGATTGTTTGAAATATGTTCATGGCATTTACTCTAATCTCTTAAATCGTAACTGAAAGGGACAATCTAATAGGCACACTCCTATTCTAGCCGATACTACTTGTATCGCTTTTGTCCACACTGGGGGGTGTCAGTTCTCTTGATTGCTTAGGTATCAAATAGTTTATTTATTTTCTCATTGCGAGTACTCAACTTCCGGTAACCATCAATTCTCTTGAAATCAACGTAAATTTCCGCGACAAAACCACACGGCAACGCTTTGAATGTGTCTGACATGCCACTATTTTATCGAGTAGTTTACGCCCATTACCAAAATGGATATCGTGAAACTGAAACCTTCCCGACATGACATGATGTCCCTGATGTAGTTGTTCACATCCCAAGGTGGGCATACTGAGAATTGTCACTCGTCGTGATGTACTCATGTCTCCACCCAACTCTATCGGCATCCATGACGGCTGATGTTCCACGTTCTTTGTACAAGGCATCAGTTTTCACACTTTATCTTGACACGTCAATTTCTAGGAGAGGTCATTAAAACCGACAAAACACAACGGAAATCATTGTATCTGATCTTAGTTTTTATCAACCGAATCTTGTTTACAATGACAGTAAACCTGTTACGGCCAACTTTCCATACGTCTCCCTTTCTCGCATTTAACCGTGAGATTAAAACTAGTTTAGTGTAATTTCATCTTCAATGTGAATTCATTAGATGCGAAGGCCTCTATCGAGATTGAAAAGCTATAAGAAGGTGTTGGAGATTTCCTAAAATAAACGACCCCCGGAGTGAAGGTAAAAGAAAAAAACGGCAAAATTGGCAGTATACCAGACGGGAATCTCTTGCTGTCGGTCTTTTCAACGGGTTGCAAACTTTTCGATCCTATTTTCGGCAATACAAAAACAAACACTCGCTTGTCACTTACCGCCCTTGTCAGACAAAGCGCTGAAGATGTCCAAGTGAGAACAGACTCGAACCCCAGAGTGTCAGATTTTCAGAAACGCCTTTGACACGATGTTCCTGGTACAAGTGACAGAGGTCATTCCGAGTTGAGATGGACTGACTTTAGTTGCCACTCAGCGCTGACCAGGGGTCGAATGTGAAGTATGATGGATACTGTGAGCTTGAGATTGTAGTACAAGACAAGAGATACAATCGTCGTGAATGACCAAGCTCTTAATGGTGGCTGTGATTGCTGTCTGCTATTGTTTTAGTAGTGTTATTGTTTTAGTACTGTTATTGTTTAAGTATTGTTATTTTTATTGCTATTGCTGTTGCTTATCATTATGATTCTATATGATGTTGCCTTCATCAATGAATTTTTATACGTGTACAGCTTATATTCAAGTTATCCATGAGTGGATAAAAACTTACTTCTTTTATCCGGCTCTGTGTAGATCCGTTGACATCGCTTTTGTCTAAATGAATCATTACCAGTTTTCTAAACATCTTAATCACAAAATACTTGATAAATATGTATACACGAGTAAACCCCTATAAACCACTAAAAATAAACAAGGAAGATGAACAAGAAAACTTTTGATTGCGAATGGTGATAAAACTTGACATTTTCTTCTGTATATTTTACCCAAAAATCTGAAGTTAACTATCTCATTACGATCAGTTAATCGTATAAATTAGAACCAACCTTTCAATTGTGACCACAGAATGGCGCTCGCGAGCCAAACTCTATTACAAGTCAGCCCCTCCCAAAAGCTCTCATATTTCTAACATCCGGTCAAGGGCTCAGTCCAACAAATTAAACAGACGATGAATTGTCCACCCATTAGAAGATCATTGAAGGGAAGTGTGATAAAACTTCTTTTTGTCATAGGGCTCTCATGTTCTCGTGTGAAAACAAAATGAAAACAGACCTCACTGGGCTCAATGAACCACAACAAATCAATGAGGCGTCTCTGGTCCAGAGCTCAAAAAGGTATGGTCAAAAAGGCATCCTTTGCGCATGTGTCGCCTGAAATATGATAGCAGGGTGGTAACATAGCTTTAGGGACCAATAATCATTATATTCTATAGGGTTTGGGCAATGATGCAGACTATGTGTTGTAAATGTATTCACATTGAAACCGACAACAACCCCAGTAGGCATGTGTGAAAGTCAAAGATCTCCTCAGAACATCGACTGTTCTGTCAGAACGTGTTAAACACCACCATAGTCCGTGTTCAAATATCTGGAAACAATCTTTGTGTCTCTTTATTTTCTCCTCATTTAACATCAAGTCTTAAGACTCTTAAAGTTCTGAACACCAGAATTGGCCTTGTATAGATCAAATTAGTATTCGCTTTGATCAGAATGGGTAATGGTGATTTCTTGCGGGCAATTTCTTGCTCGTCTTTTATCCGCTCTTTACTACACATCGAGGTAATAGCGTGTATGGTAATAAAACTAACGGTTTACAGATTTATCGAAGATTTACAGTCTATGAGTTTGACAAAACGACTCATTGAGTTTTATTACTTCACGCATCATTTTCTCTCTCAGTGGCGCCGTAGGACTTCTCCGTTAACATTAATTCATTGATTTATAGTTTACTTTTCTAGAAAGGAGGTAGCAGGTATTCTTAAAATATCTAGAACCAAAAGTAGTTTCTATTAAGTACTTCAGCGATACAATTATGCCGTATGGTGTACTTGATTCAATATGATAATATAAACTTTCAAATAAGGTGACATGATTCCTGGCCTCGCTCGACTTATGAACAATTTGCTTCATTGTATTGTAATTGCACTGATTGAAATGATCTAGTCTGCTATACAGTCCAAAATGTTTCAGCTATCAAAATGGCATGAATTCATCCCGTAACATTTATCGTATGCCCTATTTCCCACCTTCAAGTCTTATATTTGAAACAACTTGTAAACTTGTGTTTAGGCTATGATAATGATTCTACTTTTCCGTTAAGCTATCTTCATTTTCATTTCCATTTTAAAACAATGTCTCATGAAACAAATTCAGAGACATTTAGCAATCTTAAACCAAAAATATAATTAAAATATAAGTCTACTCTAAATACTATAAACACTATAGACAAACGTAAATTATTATGTTTTTAAACCGATTTTGTTTCGTCATGATAAGGGTCAGACCTTTGTTAAATTTCCTGCTATTATTTTAAGCGTCAATTTTATATCTTTTAAAAATAACTGCTCATAATTTAAATGCTACATATTGGAACAAACCAGGGGCGTATCTAAGGGGAGACACTGGGGAATGTCTCGCCCTTTCGTTTCTCTTCTTTACGGGTGGGATAAAATGCCCTTTTCGAAAAAGAGGGAAAGAAGAGAGAAAAAAGAAGGAAAGAAGAAAAAGAAGGCATACTTCTCTTATAAAATGCCGTTTATTCGTGG
>JAUUEB010044199.1:0-16274 GCA_032362205.1 Clione limacina
AGAGCATATCTATTGTTCCTCTATTTTTTCTGTATCCTGCCTGACAGTCTGACATCTCAGACTCTATTTTTGGTCTCGTTTTGTTTAAAATGACAATCAGTAGGATCTTACTAGCATGACTGATGAGGGCAATGGTTCTGTAGTTATTGCAGTCTTTAACATTGCCACTCTAGTGCAGCATGACACATCCCTGCAGTTTCCAGTCAAAGGGCCAATGTCCAGTCATCCATATCATGCAGCAAAGATGATGCAGTGCCTTGAGACCTCCTTCTCCAGAGTGTTTGATAAACTCTCAGGGGACGTTGTCAAGGCCTGGTGACTTTCTGCATTTTAAGTCTTTAATTGCTGCTTCTATTTCCCTCAGAAGAAGTTCCAGCTCCCTTTCCATTTGATCAAAATCAAGACAAGATCTCATTGACATGGGCATGCAAGTGTGTGTATTTTTTTTATGTGTAATAGTATCTAATTAATGGTTTAGTCTTTCCCGTGATTTTTTAGTGAAACAGTTGACAAAAATTATGACCACTCTAACAATGACGACATATAATAATATTATTTGGTGCTTAAGCCTTTTATAGTGTACATAATACATTCCAAGTTTTGCATTAAGTACTGAGAACTAATAATGATATTATTTTGATACCAAAAACTTGTTTTTGAATTTGCTAACAATTAGCCCTACCCTAAATATCTGCCATTTTTTCCAATAATTCAATCCATTGGATTACTGAAAAAAGATACATAACCAAAAATCTAACCTGATTACCAAAAACAAATAATTCAACCCAATCCGATACTGAATTTCAGTAATACACAGAGCAATGGTGTTAAATAAATAGTAATATACATATATAATCATATTGACATTAGCATACTGACATATGTGCATGCTTGTGTGTATTTTTTATGTGTAATAATATCTAAGTAATGGTATAGTATTTCCCGTTATTTTGTCACCATCAATCAGTTCATTCTGCATAATCAGGTGTCACAGTGGAAAATAAAGCTCACATCCCCAGGTGGGCCAAACTTTATCTTAAAGTGGTATTAAAGTTATCTCATTATCAGAGGGAAATTTGAAAAAGATGAGGTCGAAAAACACATTTTAAACTTTAAAAATGTGAAATTCTATCCAAAAAAACACACCATGCCACGGTTTTATTTCATGGTGCAGGCGGTGACGAGAATGTATTGTTTTTTTTATCTGGCCATAGCAAGATGTAGCACAACAGTAAAGTCTTTCTACTTGCTATCTAGAATGTTGCCAATTGAAAACAAAAGACTTTGGGTTAGAAAATATCCAAGATTACCAGTGATACCTCCACTGCACTCAGAAGTCTGTGAGCAAGTCAGTCGCTTACAAACCATGAGAGGCAGCTCCATCATCTTAGCATATAAATAAGGTATATATATATGACTCGACTGAAAGAGTCTTTTGAAATATCTTGTCATAATTATTTTACCAATACAGCACAAACAAGTTTGATTAATTTAACAAGACAGATGCGTCTCTCAGAAGGATGTGTGTATACGTCAGTCCAATCTGTCAATCCTGTCATGAGCAAGCATATAACAGCTGTGTTTGCATACTATTAGCGAGAAGGTGAGCTTATCTAAGCCGACAGTAATTGTGTGTGTATTTAAGAGTACATGCTTGCTTGTGTTTATATCAGTAAGGGTACGGGTGTTATTAAATTAACTGTGATATTATGTTGTGGCTCATACCCATGCTTTTATTTCATTATGTGCATCCTTGTGTTTATATCCTTTAGGGTACAGGTGTGATTATAATAACTGTGATATTACGTTTATGCTCATATCTATGTTTAATTTAGTATGTATAGATTTTTTTAATGCAAGTGTCTATGTAGTTGATGTAACAACACCATGACAACTTCCTCTTGTAAATGATTTTTTTTTAAATTATTATTCGACAGTTAAATATCTTCAGACTCGTTGTACTTTCAAACAGTAATACAAAGTGTGAGCTATCATAATTTCATCAAATTGATCAAAGAATCATACCACAATACTAAATGGAGTGTTTGTGTGTGAATAAGAGGGGTTGAAATTATTTTTGTGTGATGCGTGTCACTACATGAATTCACCAGTAACTTGCTTTTAACAAATTGTGTTTTTTACTTACTCTGACGCAGACTGGCTTGGTCAATTGAGAGTCAAGATATCTTAGTTTATCAAATAAAATGTAGATTGTAAATTATATAAACATGTAACACAAAGAAGGTAAGTTGGGTTGCTTCAAAAGAGTTTATTTGTTCATTAAATTTAGATTAAAATTTTGTTATTTATAGTCTTGTGCCGTTGATATGCTTTGGCCGTCTCCGTTAAATTGCTGTTTCCGTACTTGGTCATCTTTTTACTGTAGAAAGAAATAACATATACATTTATTAAGTATGTTGAACTCATCAGTTAGTTGTCATCTAAATTCATATTCAACATTGAAAATATGAAATAAAAACAAGGCTGTTTTATGCATAGTGGTAAATGTATCTTTTTTTAAGTTATGGTGGTGTTCAAGAACTTCTTTTCACTAAAGATTTTGTTCCATTAACATTTCCATTCCTTTTTTTAAAAAAAAACTGCCTGGATCAAAATTATAACATAATGAAACAATGTTTTGAATTATCTCCACCATGGAATGAAGTTGACAATACATAGCTTTCATTTAACTTTTGAGCTCATATTTCCATAACTAGCCTTGAAAAATGTAACCCCCGTTCATCTCTTCTTTCTAATATTTGGCATTTTCAGTAGTCTCTTCAACATCAGAAACATCCTTGGAGGTCCAGGGCCATTAAAAAGTACAATAGGTGTGAATTGTTTAAAAAGAAAGGTACACATTAGTAAAATGTAAAATTACCATCTGCGACTCATATTTCCATTTAATCTTGACAACTTGTTCACAATTACCAGTGACAGCAGACTGGATATTGATGGCACACATGCAAAATGTCACAATAATTTGTAATATTTAGTTTTAAAAATTCTAAATTTTCTTACCTTCTTGCCTTTACATGCACTAGTTGACACACTGCTAACAAGTGAGTTTAGTGAGTTGAAGTCAGATATGTGGAAGGCACTGTCTTGAGATGCCAATGCCTTCTCCATTGGATCTTCTTTCCTTTTGGTCACTCCTATAGAAATAATAGTAGCACCTGATGCTTTCAATGAAGCTGCTGCTTGTTTGAACTTGTTTTCTGTGAATAATTGAGTAACAAACATTCAATTATATCATAAAGACAATTTTGAACTATTTTAATTTTTTTTAAAACATTGACATTACAAGAAAAATGTATTACATAGTTTTTGACTTGGGTAAAATTGAGTCCCCCGTATGAATGAAACTTGAGTCTTAAATTGTCATGGTTTTAAAAGATCAGGAAAGCATAATGTAAGAAGAATCCCCAAGAATTAAGAAATTGTACATTTTGAAATTGATAGTCAATATGAAAAAACTGGAGGATGCAGAACCAGCTGTAGGGAAAGAAATGAAAAAGTAGAAAAAAGTAAAAGAATAAGAGGGATAAAATAATGAGAATGTAAAATGAAAACAATTTTCTATTTAATAATCTTTACAGTTTGATCTCAAGAATATATTTCTCATTTAGTTAATATTTTTTCATTTATTTTGTTAATATCAATTTTGATATAACAATATAAAATAAGGCAAAATTGCTAAAAAGGGAAATGAGCAGGGCAGTAGATGGAAAAAAGTGTGACTCTTATCCTGATTTTGTCATTCTACTAAACTGAAAATTAATAATTTGAAATAAAAAATGTGGAAAACACAGGTTTGATATAACTCTTCGCAATTGAATCTTTTGGGTGTTTGTTTTTGTGTTTCAGCTTCCAGCTTGGACAAAGTCAATATGGTCTAAAGAAATAGTCTGTAATTTAGTCTGCTTTAGTAACAGATAAACGGTGTGAATAAAATAAGTTGGTAAACAATTTCGCCATCTAAAACTAAAAAATTACAATATTTTCAAACAATATTCCTGACTACTCACGGGCATTGGTCTGGCCATCCCAGATAAAGACAACAACCTTTGCAGCATCTTTATTTGCACCACACATCTTTTTGTTGAAGATCTGAGTCCTCAGTTGTTTAAGCAGCCTGTGTAGATTCCCTAAGCCGCGCTGGAAATGTTTCTGCTTGTCTATAGCCTATGGGTCAGATAAGTTGTTTTATATATATATCATGATAAAGAAACAAAACTATTCACATTTATATCAATCAAAAGACATCAAAATATCATGTGTTTGTGTAATATACATTTCTAACTGTCACAAAGTATGTGCATGTATATATAATTGTAACACTTATCTACTTAAAACTTGTTGCAGCAAAACTAACAAAAAAACAATGCAATGAGAATGACCAAATAACTTAATAAGCTACTTTATCAAAAAGCTAGATATATTTGTCAGGCCATTGATGCTATATACTTTTATACAAAGACATAGCAATCATAAAGAATATTAATCAGATTGTATGCAACCACTGATGTAATAAAGTGATATCTATTAATTCAAAACAAAACATATATTATCTTCTCACTTTGCACTTTTCATATCTCTGTGTGCAGTCAAAGACTATATCCTTTTTCTCTCCTCTTCATCACAAAAATAAGATAAACTTGTGGAATCTCAAACCTTTAATAATTTCAATTCTCCTTAAACATTTTTATTCACTGCCTTCAAACCAACAACCTCACTCTCACAACACTGAAACTTTTATAAAAAAACAAAGAAATGGAAAATGTGAATGACATACCTCAACTAAATCAGATGAGGTAATGTGCTCGTTGAAACAGAATAGTTTCCTGATGTTAAGACCATTTACCAGAATGCTGACTCTTGTCTTTTTCAAGCCAATTGAAAATTGATCTGGAAGAAAATGAAAAAAAATATCTCAAAAAGGTGCATTTTCCAATGTTGAGTATTTCTAGATTTTGTTCAGCATAATGCAACCATATGCTGTTTAATTGTGTACTTTGTTTCAGAGAAGACATGGAAATATTCTCTAAGAGGCATAACTAGCTAATTTGATGGATCAGGACCTGCTTGCCAATCAATATTAGTCATATCAGTACAATGTTCTCAATTATTATGTTTAAAGTTGACATCATTGCAAAACATACATGTTTACGGTAAACATGTGAGCATATATTTCTGTGTTTTTAACAACGTAATAATAATTATGTTGAGAAATTATTTTGGAAAACCTCACAATTTAAGGATTATATAACATTGTATATAGATTTTCCTCATAATTAGGATTTCCTTCATCATAGGATGATTATTTTTGCTTTGGCTTATGATTTACTGTAGGCAATTTATTTTTCAAAACAGGGCTCTAGCTGCTTCTCTATGAGTCACTACTTGCAGCTTTCCCTAAGTACAAGACTTTTAAAATTAGTTTGTGATATGTAAAAATTCTCAGTCAAGACATAAAAGGATACACACTATCATCACAATGATTGTACTTAGATAAAACGTGGAATAAAAAACAAAACATTTTAATGTAAAGATTAAAATGTCATTCATTTCATTTTTGCTAAGTTAACTTGCTTTCCAAGCTGGATTAAAACTAACCAATTATCTGCTTGATGAAGCTGTAGGCGTTGTCCATTTCATTTTTCTTTGTACTCTTTCCGATATCTAAAGCAAAAGCCAAGTCTATAGCTTTGTTGCATGCCTTTGGTGGTGATTTGTCCTTGATTGCATTTGCTGGTGTCTCCGTTCCATCACTCTTCACTGGAAAAAGGTATACAATCATTGCAATTAGATGACAATACCAATTATCAAATGTCAAAAGGGATAATAATTTTAAGATATAAAGCTGTTATAATACTAAAAAATACTACTAAAAACAGCTTGAAAGCAAGAAAAGGTTTTGGAATCTTTCTACAACTTACATTTACCTTAATAAAATACTAGACATACCAAAAATCTTTTTTTCCCTAAGCATTTACATACATTTTAATATAGCTTATTGTTAGCATTACAGTTTCAATCATTAATGTACAACAATTTTGTGTCTAATACGGTAGACACCAATATTCTTAGCCCAGGGAGTCAAGGTTCAAATCCCTTGTTGAAACTAAAAAGATCTGAAGTGTTTGAGATTTTTTACATTGCGTCATCTTTGACTTGTACTCTAAACTCATTGGGTTGAAGTTTTACTGATAGTTATAGTTAATATGTATATACAGTCTATTTATTAAACACAAATTCAACTTATGTTACCTTAAACATTCAAGCTGGATTGTCTGTTGATTGTAACAAGAACTGCCCATACAGAATGGTTTAACAGCAGTGGTACAAATTCATAATACAAATATATAAACTTAATTTTCAAAATGTTTAAGGTAATGAAAAACGAAGTTAAGATTGACACTCACCACACAAGAAAAATCCCTTGCCAAGTTCACATTGTTCACCTTTTCCACAATGGCATTTGGAAACTGCAAACATAAATATTTCCTATTTAGTTGGCGTGTTAAAGAAAAGAGACTAGCAATTTCATTACCAAAGAAAAGCGAAGTGAAAACATCTTCTAGGAAATTGTTGTTACCTTCAAATTTATTCTTAATTTTTCAAGACCTACCTAGTTCTTTGTTGTTTATTTGCATATAAAAAAGTTGTAATAGCTTTAAGTGAGCAGTCTCATGTGATACTATAGCCCTACATATTGTTCCCTTACTTAGATTTTGTACTGAAGGAAAAACATTGAAATACATTGGATAGTGGTAATGAAGAGAGTAAGAATTTCTAGTTCTGAAATCTGCAAGTGACTTATATCTCTAAAACAGTTTGCAATCACTTGTTTTGTTCATTTCTTATAGTGTGACAGGCTTTTAGTCAGGATAGTCGATATCATACTATATTTCCCACAAAGGTCTGGCATCCTACTTCTATGGGAATGCATTTGACTGCCCTCACAGTTATTGACATGCTTTTTAAATGTTTACACAAAAGAAAAACATGCAACATACACTGTTAAGTGAAGGTTGTTTAACTGATTTCAGATTTGACCTAACTGAGAATAAAGGATTGAAGCACATTATGTGAGGAAAATAAAAAGTTATTTTTTGCAACAAAGACACAAGCTTCCGACTCTTTAAGCAAAAAGAACAAGTTGTTTTGCTGATAAATGTCTGTAATGCTTTCATTTATCCGTTAATCTTAATATCTAATTGGATAAAAGACCTTCTAGGGGTCATCAATGACAATGCAATAAAAGAAAATATGGCCTCCAAAAACATAAGTCCTCATGAGTTTGGATTGAAGTGTCTTTGTAAAGTTTTGAAAACAAATGCATATTTTGTAATTTCAGATAATAATGATTACCTTATACATAACAAGTCATAAACAAATATGTGTGTTAATGTAGATTATGTCCAAAAATTAAACAACAATGAGAACCGATATCACTGAAAGAAATGGTAGAAGCTTTCTTGGCCTTGTAACATTATTTACACTACACAAACATAATGACAGTAAAATCATATTCATAATGCTGTTTTTGTTGTCAAGACCCATCCCACACATAACAATAACATTGCATTGTCAAAGATGTTTAATATATTATCTCTGTATTTGGAAAGATGAACAAGACCAAACGAAAATGCACATGCCAACATTAAAGTACTTTGTTAGGAGTAACTTTGAAAGCTACTTATCTCTCTATAATGATCCTGTACCTAAGACAGTCTCGTTAATTCCCAAACAAAGAAGTATCAGTGAATATCTGTCAAGGAAGTTGAATAGACTGATAAAATGTAATGTTTTATTTATGCTCTTACCACAATGATAAATCTTTCCGGTTCTCTGGCATATCTGTCCATTCTTACAGTCACAACAGTGTTCTTCCTTTACTGTAATATGAGATAAGAACATGCATTAACATATCATGACAAAATTTGATCTAAAATAATCTACATTTCAGTTGTTACACAATTGCACTAGATTGATATTAATGGAGAAATACTGAAACTTGATTGTATAACTCTCAATTATTAAGGTTAAAAAAATCGATAAAATAATCAACTGATAACAATTGAATACAGTCTGCTTTAAATGCAGCCTACCATGAGGACAAGGACCACCTAAAAAAAAGTTTAATATACATTTTTTAACATTTATAGCAAGTTACATAATTTCTTTAAATAAAAAGATCAATTGTTTAAAATTGAGCACTTGAATATAATAATGAAAATTTGTTGTACTTTAAAATAATAACTAAAAGTCCTTACCACATTGGAAGAGGCGCCCAAGACGTTTGCAAACTTCACTACCTTCACAGATGCAGATTTTACTTGGGTCAACTGTGAGAGGAAAGTCAACGGTATAAATTGGAAAGAAACAATAAGTATATTGTTAATCATCAGAAGTTCATCATCACTATGAGTATAATATGAATTATGAATAAATGAAAACAATTGGTATCAACTCATTTTCATATTATATCTACAAAAGTTCTAATAAGGAATTTTTATATGCTGCAACATATAAGATGTCAGATAGCAAAATAAGTTCATCCTACACAGTCACATTTTTACTGAAACAGGCAGACCAGTCCTTTTTATTACCTTTAAAACCTGGGGGGTGTAAAATATCAAAGTCTTATTTGAAATGAAATTCTTTAAAAGTTCTTTGACGTTTTAACAAAAATCATAATTAATTGACTAATTTATCACAACTATTTTGGGCGAAAAATCCTCTCATTTTTAAATTTATCTATTTTAAAATCTTACCGCACTGTACATATTTTCCAAACTTTTGACACATTTTGTCTTTTCTACATCGACAGCTTTTGGGTGGAGGGACTGAAAAATTAAGAGTGAAATAATTAAGGTAAACTTTTACATAACTACTTTACAAATCAAGATAAAAGTGTGAATATCTAAAAAAATAAAGTAAAAATATAATTACTATTTCTAGATCCTTTTTTTGTTCAAGAATATTTGTTACAAATAAGGTACAAAATCAGTTAAAAAAAAACACCTACTCCAAAATATCAATCAAATAATACTAGAGTGCGAGAATGTCCCCAAGTTGGACTACCATGTGTTTTGCACATTCCCATGGTTTGCTTCATTTGTACAAGGATCTAATTTTTTCTAGATACAACTTTTAAACATGAGATGTATTATCTTACTAACCTGCTTAATGCAAGCTTAAAGACAAAGCAAATACAAAATACGCAGAAATTAAATTATATGGTAAAAAGCTAGTAAAATAGCATTGACCACCTTTTTCGTTGTTTTAAAATCAGTGAGTGGTGCAAATAACGCCATCTTGAAGGTGTAAAAAGGTTATCTTAGTCTGTGTGTAAGAGTTAGTTCGTTACAGGAATACTCTTTTAACTGTGATCATTTGCACACAGGGTAGAAAGGTTAAGAAGTTAGGAAAAACTGGGCTCGTACTCCTGCAATATTGTAATATCTTTTAATTTGTGTAAAGTTTGGTACATTAATTTTCTACTTGCTACTAACTTTGCTCTGTATAAAATTATACAGGTTCATTATTTCAGGGAAAAATATTCTTTTCAAATGAATTTGATAATGCTATGAAATGGAGACATTCCCAATTTTGGATCTAATGAATGAAATTGTACCAGAACTCAACTAGCTAAACTTGAATGATTTTTCGGTTAATGATACATGTTTTTATTATCTTACCACAAGCAAAGTAGTTTCCTTTAAGACGTGTGCAGACATCATTTGCCTTTCCTTTTCCCTTTCCCTTTTCACAGTCACACGTTTTGTGTCTCTTGACTGCAGAATAAGTGAAAATTATTAATTTCTGTATCAGCTGATGAACAAGGTAAAAATGAAATTGAGGACACAAAATTTGTAATCATTATAAAAGGTTAATAATCACCTCATAACTACACAAAATTATTTTTTGCTTAATTAACATGAATGAAATTGTCTGTTTATCTTTAAAAACTGTACATTTACAAGGAAATCATTTTCTTAAATGAATAAAAGATACTTACAGCTTAACTAAAACTATGAATAAGTGTATTTTTTATAAGATTTATTAATCAAAGTTCAGCAAAATATACTTTTCTATTCTATCAAATAGCAGTTTTTACATCATAACTAAGTCTAGAGAGGACGGTCTTATCTAGATAAAGATGATGACAAAGACATTCTTTAAATATGCAGGCATTAAGTAATGTACAAAAGATGAGCTGTAAAATTGAACTAATTCTATGACCATTACACAAACCCCATCCTGTTTCTACATAATAGCAGATCAGAGTAATCAAGGTCCATGTTCATTGTTAAATTTAAAACTTTTCATAACTTAATAACATCATGAGGCAGAAAAAAAATTGTAGAGTGGTAAAGTATTAAGCAGGATTTAGAAAACTACATAAACTTGTTTTTAATTTTCTTTTACATATAAGCATAAAAAGTTCTCCTTTCAAAATATTAAAAAACATGGAAAGAATATCAATTCCTTCTTTATTATGAATGAGAGCTTGATAAGTAAAACATTCTTTCTGTTACATCACAATAAAAAATTGATGCACTTACCGCACTCAAATTTTTCTCCTGTACGTAGACATGCCTTGTTTGATGGACATTGACATTCCTTGTCACCTTTGACTGGGGAAGATATCAAAGGAAATCATTTTCTTAAATGAATAAAAGATACTTACAGCTTAGTTATATAGCTATGAATAAGGTTATAATTTCTTATTATGTACAATAAGTATAACAATCAAAGTTCACCAAAATATGCTTTTATAACAACAAATATAATTAAAGGATTATAATAATTAGATAAGACACAAAACTTATTTGGATGACAAAAAATTATCTAAATGGCTATAAATAGAAATGTCAAAAAGAAGGATTATATAGAAGCTGATAAAGGTATCAATAGGAATATACTGTCTCTGCAGTAATCTTACATAACCAGCTCTCAAACACTAATTTTATGCTTCTGACTTATCAACATATGAGATTCATCTCATATATTCGACTTATCAACATATGAGATTCATCTCATATATTCGACTTATCAACATATGAGATTCATCTCATATTTTCGACTTATCAACATATGAACATAATACATTACTCACCACATTTGTATTCTAGTCCATTCTTTTCACATTTTTCTGTCTCCTTACAGCCGCATTTCTCCTTTTCAGGTACTGTGAAAGGAAAGAGATATTAATATTAGCCAAATGGATGCTTATTAAAAATACTTGATGCTATAAAACATGCACTTATATTCACTTATAATAACATACTCAGAATCAGTGCTAGCTGTGATTTTAACCGACAAAAACTTAACTATCTTATGTGTATCATCTGTAGCATATTGAGAAATTCTTACATTAATGTACCATTGTGTCCATCAATACCTAATTAAAGAATATTTAAATAGAAGTTGTTTTTGCTGTTTTGATATTATTACAAATTTCACCATTTCTGAAAAGTACACAAACATTTCCTCCTGTTTCTATAGTACATCTGTATCACAAATTAATAACCTCCCTTGGTCAACATATACCTCCAACCTTGCTGAGTGGAATAAGCAACCCTGGCACAAGGGTAAACAGATATTAGGAAATTGGACATGCAATATTAGGCAGATGCGTTGAGATATCAATAACAACAAACTGCATACTAAGTGGGTACGTTCCCTTGGCACTATCATAATAGGTAGTATTTAATTTTGAATGACTTGAAATAAAAGAAAATCTATTGTATATGAATTAGATATAAGTATAGGTATACTTCATCCATCACAGCTTCTAGTCCCTGACATTGTTTTTGCTTTTCTGAACTTGACTGGCTTTTTTTTAAACAAATGTACTTAGAAAAATATCATAACTGTTGTCCAAACTAAAATTGACCTGAAAACTTCGATATCAAGTAAATTGTTGGAATCTCTCCTCAGTGTATCACTGAAAAAGCATCCATTGATCTGATATGTTACAAAGATACAGAAATGTGTTTATCATAAAAAATAAATATTTAAGATTTTATTATAACATGCTTCCGTTTTTTCACCAACATCCTAGTAAAAGGTATTACTCTGTTATAAATGTTATAAATCTATGTTAAATCCAATTATTGCTTTAAACCAACATTAAGTTAGACTCTGTTATTTTCTGTAACAAATTCTGCTCTGATAAAATGACATTATACTGATGCATTTATCAGTAGACAGATTATATCTCTTTATACATCATAGCTTAAGCTTAATTGAGAGAGGAACAACTCATACCAAATCAGATTTATTTAATTTCTCAACCTCAACATGGTCATCAAATGTAATTTCTGTTATTTAAAAAAAAAAGTCCTTTCATGTTTTATTTTTATCCAAAAGACATGACAAACATGTCATCTCCTGTGTAGTTAACAGCTTTTGTAACAACCCCACGCCCAGGTCACAGGTTGAGTCTTTATGAAAAAATTATTCATTCTCAGATTCTAAAGCTTCTATATTTGACCATTTTGGCTAACTTCATGAGTTTTCCTATCCAAACGAATATTTCAACTAAATTTGAGTTAAGGGGAGTCAGGCTCTTCTTTTTATTTGTGTCAAGTTATAAAGTTTAAATTTAAGGTTTTTACTATGTAGGGTATCACCTGACGTCTATTGACAAGGAAAAGACATCTTATTTACTAAAAAGTTTAACAAGTGTTGTTAGACTTACATGGCCAATCAGTAAAGAAATATATAACAACATTATAGCAGAATTCCTTACCACAATTTATAATGTTTTTAGTCTTTTTACAGACTTTTTCGTCCTTACAGAGACATTTGCGACCTTTGGGCACTGTGGGTAGAAAAATGTATTGATATGAGTGATAATCATACCCAAGTATAGATAACAGTGTTAAGATTTATGAGGATATGGCAGAATACCCATTTCATGAGTAAGTATGATGCTTTATTCAGAAGACATTAATCTATACACACAGTTCAGTCTAAAAACTAAAAAAAACATCTTTATCATTCTAAATACAAAATTAGAACAAACTAATAAAAAGCATGTAGTTCCAATAAATTACATTATAGAATAGTTATCTACAAAATGTGGCAAGAGTTCTGAAAAAGTAATTAAATGTTTTGTAACCAAGATTCAAACATAAGGGGAAAAAGTTGAGTTACTTGTACAAGAGAAAAAAATTATTTATATATTAGTGCTGCTTTGTGACATTTAACAACACCTACATAAATGTTTATTATATGAGAGATAACTCGGAATCTCGGTCTAGAAAGAGTCTACTAGATTTAAGATTAAGAGCTCAACAGTTCAATCTCCCTCAGAAATTGTTTTTGTGCCCTTTGAAAAGGTACTATAAATATATTTTATCACCCTTGTAAGGTGCCAAAGACTACTTGGTAAATAAGAGTGTGTGAGGTTTTAATTGAAATTAAAGGACAAATGTGTTTCTATAAATACTCTTTTCTGCTATAAAGAGGTCACTAAAACTGACAAGGGCATTTGAAAACTAATTATTATTTATTCTTCTTTAGATTCACTTCCATACAGTATTGAAAATTGCTGAAAAAAATATCTTATCTATTGGCCTAGAAAACAAACTTTTGTTGGGAACTTGCTTATATAGAGGGAGACACGCAAAAAATGCCTTAACCGTAAGTGGCTGCAAATGTTCCAGCAAAAGAATGTCATCTTGAGGGCCAAGATCTACAATACTGACAAATCATGTTTGGTCTGTATTCTAAACCATCAAACGTATTGCAACTAATTTTAGGGTTTTAAAGGTAAGTTTCTGAGCAGGATACTTGGTATATGAAAGAATTTTAGGATTACCAACAGAGAAATAGCATAGCAGACAGTCATAAGCTGCATTGAAGAGAAGGTCGAGAGACATTCAGGATTAGTCCACTATGTGCTATCCAATAAGTCTACACATCCGCTGTTAGATCTAACATTCAAGTGGCAAGGCGGCTTAAGGATAACACTTTATGATAACCAATTAGTCAGCATGACATGGATTTAATTGAGATAGCTGACCCAGGACCAAAAGGAATTGAGAGGAAGGACTTACTGGTACCAATGCAATGTTCTCAAATGAGTAATTGGTAAGTACACATTTGATAGGTGCTTAAAAAACATCTTATGTACATATTAACATAATTGTTTACAACTTACAACAGGTCCAAAACTCTCCGTTGTTCATACATGTTGAACCTGTTGGGCATTCTTTACATTTGTCAGTTTTTTTTACTGCGGAGAAAGATAGAGAAATATATAGTTTAACACAAGCAATCAATGTCATAAAGTCTTTAAAATTTGTATATATAAACCAGTGGTCAAATGTTTGAATATCAGGATTGAGGAAAACATAGGAGTGAAAAATTATGCCACGCTTTTCACTGACTAATCAGGGTGAAATAAAATGTGTAAATTCACATTCACTTCCACAGAGACATTCATTTCCACGGAGACACGCATGTACATTCAGAGTATACAAGGAATCAGTCAGTTAAGCAATTAACTTTACAAAGCCTACAAGTTGGGTACCAAATTAGCACCCGGGTGAAGAGTGGAAATGTTTGTAAATTTTCTTTCCTTTGGAAAAAAGTAGAGTCCTGGAGGGATTTGAACATGTGAGATCAGTACCCTACCACTAGACCAAGACCCTGCACTGTAAATTGCTTTAAATATGTATTTCATTCCATTATTCCAACATTGTTTCTCAAGCAGAAACCATGAAACTATTGTAGATCTACGGATCTATAGACCTCGACCAAAGACAGGATTCCTGTGAACAACGCCCTCTACTAGCTCAAGGTGTTGTGCATTAATGCAGGAAAGTCTGTAGAGAGATTACCTCTTGCATATTATTTCTTGCCAAAAATATATTGCATACAAAAACAAGTTAAATATAATCTTGGTTTACACAGACTGCATCTGTTGTCAATCACCAGCGTGAAGGTGACATATGAGCAATAGACAAGATTAGACTAAAACAATACTGCAGCTAAAATTGTCAGCGAGAAAAAGCAAAACATACCTAAGTGAACAGTTTATTACACAACAAACCCTTACCACAATTGAAAACATCGCCAGATTTCTTACACACTGTACCATCTTCACAGGTGCAGCGTTTTTTAGGTGGAACTGTACATGAGAAAGAACAAGATGATAAGAATAAGTATAGTTCATCAAATATGATAACAAAACTAATAACTATACTGTGATGATAGTCACATAAATCATCTAGCAAATCATGCAAAATAAACATTTGAATTTCATGTCCAACCTTCAATAATGTAACAAAAACTAAATATACATAGTCACATTCTATGGAAAATGTTAAAATGAATTCCTTGTCAATAAAAAGGGAAACTTAAAAGACATTCATTAATGCTTGAAAGACATAGTCTATATAAAGTTGATTGACAAGTGAGAGAATGAATCACTAGAAGCAGGAATGCAAAAAACCATTACATTTTTTTTTATTCAGTTGTAAAGGGAAGGGGGGGGGGGGGTATAGTGTGTTTTCAAAGGAACATATTATGTTGTGTTTATTCATAGATGAGAAAATATATAATATAGAACAAAGGCTTTACAAAGAAAAACAATCATGTTCCCCATTGATCTTCAAATATCAGAGACCTGCCTTTCAGTCATGTGCAAGTAGCATATATGTTTGAATGACCTCCCTTTATCTGACCTTAACCTGCCACAGCTAGATGTATCCTATAAGTAATACATTTCCAATAGATTCATAACTCTCAAACAAAACGCTAACATCTCAAAAAGTGTGTATGTCGGCCTCTTGACACACATGTAATAAAACTCAAGTTCATACTTCTTTTTCATAACATTTACTTGATCCTGATAGGTTGGTCGATCTAGCACTTAGTCTTATAAACAACTTGCAAGTTGTGCATGTTAAAGATTCCTTGATACATTGAAATTGAAGAATGTGCTCATAGAGCAGCATCCAGACAAAATAAAAAATAACTGCCTCAAATGTCACCCTAGCAATTCATAAAACTATTCCAATCCTGATGTGCTATATCAGTTGCTGTTCAGCAGAGGGAAGCACCACATAGTTTTTTAAATACAGCATAAACACCTAAAGCAGTAACTAAACCAAAATTAAGTCTTCAATACTGTTGGCTATGTCCAGGCTGATAAGAAACATTAAGAACTAGAAAAATAAGTACTCATAGAGAGTACAACCACGCACATCAGACACAAGTAACAAAGAACATAGCAAACAACTCAAGGG
>JAUUEB010044310.1:0-16273 GCA_032362205.1 Clione limacina
GTCTGTTTTACATCTGTCTAACACGTTTGGAAAATGTTTTGTTTAACATGGTTTCGGGTTTGTACTCTATCTGAGTATTCATGTTTCTAGTTATTTATACCATCACCCTTGTTTTGTTTTAGTTGTTAAAGAACTTCGTCGGTCAGTAGACAGCCAAGACAGCCCGACCCCAGAACATGATGACAAGAGCAAGGACCAGACTAGATCTAGGACAGACTCCATGGAAGAACTTCGAGGAAGGTAAGAAACGTCAAAGTGAAAATTATCTGAAAAGATTGTCCGGCATTACGAAAAAGGGAATAGAAAGACCACATATTGACTCTTTAGTCTAGATTTGATTGTGTATGTAAAAAATGTAGCAATCAAAATTACACATGGTCTTATCACTTCAATAAGAGGGATGAGGATTTGAATTGTCCGGATTAGATGTCTAGACCAGTTTTATCTCAATTTTCTGAACTAAAAATGTACATCATCAGTGTATGAGCCAAACCCTATTTCCTTTTTTAACAATATACCCTGTAAAATTGCCGATGGTGGGAAGGTCAAATCCCTAGATTTGAGATAGTTAATTAGCTTTAAATTTCAAATTTATCTAAGTATGAGCTTAGACTTTGTACAAAGGATATCACAAACAAACTCAATTTTGACAAATTGCTCTCACTTCACATTGTGTGACCCTTTTGATAGTAAATGTCTGGAATATGAAAATAATTTAGGAAACATTTGAACTATTGCTGACAAACGTATTATGTCTTTTTATTTGAATGTCATAACCTTGTTTTATTTGTTATAAATTTCTGTGTACGCTTCGTTATGATTCTTTACAAGATTCTAAAAGTAAAGTTTTTTGAAAATTCGACGTTTTAAGATGCAGATAATCTGATTGAGTCCTCACAGGAAAAGTCTAAACCTAGTCTCAACTAACTCATTAACAAAATATCTCAAGTCTTACTGTCGTCTATTTCTCGACTTGACAAATTCGTTCCTTATTCTCTCCTCACATATCTGAGTCATTAATGAGAGGATCATAGAGACCTACACAAACAGCAAGCTTGCATCTATTTATTGATTTATATGTGTATCCGAAAGAAGCCACTGACTTTTCTCTAGCATTGCCCATAGGGTATTGATCGGGAAGACACTGGTGCTCTCTTCGGTACATCAGAGAGTTGAGGAAGAAAAAGTCGAAAGTTTGGTTTAAGACCAACTCAAACAATAGAGTGGCCTTTATTTCTTTCCTTGTCCCCGCCCCCCCCCCCTCTAGATAGGATTTGTCTTTTATCAGTAATTCGAGATGATATTGACTTTGTCTGATAAAATATCGAAACATCAGGGGGGGGGGGGCTCTTTCCTCTCTTTTTACTCAACTAGCATGTAGTATTTTATCATCCCTTGTTCTCCTTTCTTGTTCTTCCAAATCAGTTTGATAATTATTACTTTTTTTTCATCTTTGTTTGTTTTTTTAACATGGAAATTAAGTGAAATTAAGATTATTAATTTATCACTTAACCTTGATGAAAATGATAAAGAATTCAGCTTATATATCAGGTTTCAGTATAAACCTTATGTATATCAATGCTAATATATTATTCGGTTTTGTCTTCGCATTGGTTTGTTAAAACATAGATCAATGCAGAAATCTTGGATTTATACATGGTGATTTACAAAATGAAAGCACTTAGTGTTAGAAGAAGTTATCTAATGACAAAAGGGGGGATCATTATCTTCAGTTTATCTAAAAAAATAACAAGAAGAATTTCATATTTTTGCAGGGATTCTGATGGGTTCAGCAATAAAACGAACAGACCGAAAAGTCATCCAGAGCTTGACTGGCAGTTTGACGAAGAAGTGACATCACAAAAGGTAAAATTAATAACAATATACTCATACTTTGATTCTGACCATGCCTCATAACGTGGTACTTCTTTGTTTACGAATAGTCTTGTGATATGTTAAAGCTTATCAGTTCTAATTTCTTAACCCTTTAGTTTACTTTCAAAACAAACTGTTTCTCATGTGAATAACTGTTTTAAGGTGGGTTTTTTGTTATTTTTTTTGGTAACAATTTGTTTTGTTTGTTTTTTTGGATGTGTTGTGGCAGTTTCTATTTTGAAACATATGTTAAATATGTTACTCATTTGACAAAGTTTGTGGCATGAAGGACAACTTTGTACTTTCAACAATCTTAGCAGCCTCGTTTGAAATACAAACTTCTTTGAGTTCTGACTCAAATGTGTCTATCAAAATTACAAAAAGTGCCAACGAAGAACATATGATAGGAGAAACAGAAGCAGGGTAAGAACAACATGTTCTCTACAAAAATATATGTTATCGTTATAAATTGGATTGCGCAAAGAACCTTTAACGATTCTACAAAAGGATATTTCAATCTTCTAACACCGGCTCTGATTGTCTTAGAACAACCCCTTTGACTACTTAATTGAATAACTGCTTTCACATAACCAATTTACTGTTGTTTTGTTTATAGATAATTGTTTATCTTGAACGTCACATTGCCTTTAGAAGGTTAGAACCAACCTTTCGATCAATATGTTTGAAAAATATCGAGGTCAGCGTACTTAGCTCAAATTCTGTTTGGCGCAGGTGGGTGCGCGTGTTCGAGTCCCGGGTGTGCCGAGATATTTTTCAAACATATTGTTTTTTTGCTTCTATATACATATTAATTAGTTTACAAAGTTAATGTCAGTAATATAAACATACACATTTTCTTAATCTTGTTTTAAGAGAAAAAACTATTGGAATTAATATTTGCTTCACGCACACTAGGGCACAATTTGACCTATTTGCTCTACAACAATTTTATTTATGAAAAAAATAAGTTAAACAGACTGCCATACTTAACGTGTATCTTGTTTTTACCTTCTTCAAACGTTCGTTTCCATAAAGTCAAAAGGCTTACTAATTTATGTGTTATCAATCTCTTATGATCCTAGGTCCCACGCAAGGCAAAGCCCAAGAAGGCAAGCCAAATAGCCAAAGAACTCTCAGATCTTGTCGTCTACACCCATGCTGTCAAGTTTAGAGGTAGGTGTTTATAGAGAAATTGAATATGTAGTCACGGACAAAAGTATGTTCAGCTTGTAACTAACTGATCATATATTTGCATAAGTTTAACATATCTTTCGTTTACCAATCCAATATACACTTATCACCTTTATCCTTTGTTTAATCTTAATTATGTTTGATATATCTTTTCATACAGGTCTGAACATGAGCCCAAATATGTCACTGAAACACAAGAAAATTCCAGTCAGAAGAAGTATTCTCGCCACCAATATGGGACCAAGTGCCAACACTCCAAATCATACATCCGGTTCTGGTGGTATGTATCTATAGATAAATGATTTATAGTTCATGTTATATAAGTGATGTATCAATTTGCCTATTTGTAGCTTAAGCTAGACAGTTATGTGTCTCAAGTGATAGCTACTTCATACAGTCAAATGTTCTTTATCTTCCTGATGAACTTACTAAAGTATGAGAATATGTAAAGTTTGTATTGATCAAGATTGAGCATTGTCTCTTTTAAGATTGATGTTTTTTTTCTTCTATCATTTGGTAAAGTAAGATTATTTATGTTTCATAATCCACTGTCTTTATGCTGTGTATGTTATTTATGCTACTGGTGATGCTATGTGATACAGTATAATGTTTGCAGAATGTCTGAGATGGCCTTGATGTTTCGTATCACAACCAAACTAATAACAAGATTCTTTAATTCTTACTGGTGTACTCTCTACAAGCAAATTGTATTTATCGTGAATGAAATAATGACGTTAGATCTTTCTTCTCACCTTGCAGTTAATACTCTAAAACTTTGACTTTCTTATGTTTAAGTTCCTCATAAAGCTTTCAATTAAATGTTTACAATACTTAAACAATTGTTCTCAACTTAAGTTCTTTTGTATTCCAGAGAAGACAGATGCTACCCTACAGGTAGTCCCGCCACGTCTAAAGCGATGTGAGGTACCATCTAGTTATCTCGTATCGTCCCTCAATGAGAACAAGGCCAAACAGCTCTGCAGGCGTAGCCCCTTGGCCACAATCAAGTATCCTTTAGACGTGGAGAACTTAACTTTGATTTTTGTATAGAAAAATCCAAAGAGAATTAATTATTTGATATCTGTAATTTAACGAAAACACTTTAGATTCTGGTTTACTGATAAATGTGTTGTCTGTTTACCACAGAAATCGAAAATGCTAATCAGAGAACTATAATGATTTTTTCGTTAAAATTACATCAATATCTTTATGTAGTTCCGGGTTTTCTACTGAACATGATAAAATGTCTATCCTCACGATGTTTTGAAATATAAGACAACACGAACAGCGTCTTGTGCTTTTTATATATATTCTATACTTTTGACAAGATATGGAAAGATACTTATCCAGTATCTCATCCTTATCTAATATCTCGAGTTCACTAATATGTATGGAATAGAAAGACAAATCGTGAATTTAACGATGTGTAACGCCTGATTGTCGTCTAATAAAATGTATTTTTATCGAGCTTTTGAAAAACAGTGAGAATGTATTAGGATAAATTTGCATATTCTATATATATAGTCTACTACTGTGTTTCCTTAACTTCAACTAGTCACACTGAACGACAACTGATGAGAACATATCCCTCGGGCATGAGAATTGAGTCGTCCAACTTTAACCCTGTCATATTCTGGGCTTTTGGTATACAGATGGTGGCCTTGAACTATCAGACTGAAGGTAAATAACTTTGGTCACTTATCTCCTTTGGTCTTATATGTTGTGTCATGTCACTTTAAATACTGTATAAAGGGAATTGCAGTATTATATAACGTTATATTTCTCTTATATTGATAAATATTTCGTTTTCAATATGTGATCAGAATTTGTGTTTTTCATACATTTTCTATTTGTTTTTCTTATGAACTTGTCTGTGGTGTTTTTGGAAAGAATGTTTCCATATGCATTTATTTTAACATTTGTTCATAGTCAGTTTCATTTTGTAATTTCTCTTTAAAAATGTATTAAATTTTGATCTGTGTCCGTATTCAATTTTGTCTTATTGATCAGTATCATAATTGCTTTTTGTGATAGTTTAAAGTAAACCTTTGTTTTGCTTCATATCTAGACAATGCCATGGCAATTAACTCAGCAATGTTTGAGCAAAACGCCAGAAGTGGTTACGTACTTAAGCCAAGCGTCATGTGGGACAAAAATCATGTCATGTACAACAGATTCAACCCCTGGGACAAGGAGTTTGATGGTCTGCACACTACTATACTCACTTTACAGGTAACTCATAATGTACTTCAAGACGTGTTTGTATAATTTTTTTGTATAAGCAACATATACACACAGAAATAAATACATACCCCTCATACTTAATTAACAGAAAAGAGAGAATACCTTTAACGAGAACCTAGATTGGCAGGCGAAAACACAGGCACGACGTACAGTGAATTATTACTTCAGCAAATTCATACACATAATTCGATTTGATAATCTCTTACCTTCTTTATTTCTACTTTATGTGCTTTTGTGAAATCATCATGTTGTACAATATCCATGCATCCTAAATAATTGTTCTACTCCGTAAAAGGCTCATATCAGGTTAGCATTTGTCTTTTTATACTCTGTTATAGCTGTTAAAAATATATTATGTGTTTCGTTTGACTCCGAAAAAATGTATTTAAGTTTTACATGTGTCTTGTTATTCTCTATTACAGGTGATATCAGGCCAATATGTGTGTCAGAACTACTCTACCAATGTTCAGGTGGAAATTGAAGTTATTGGTATACCAGTTGACTGCGCTAAACAAAAGACAAAAGTTATCCCAAAGAATGCTCTAAATCCTATCTGGAACGATATATTTACATTCCAGGTACGTTTCTTTGTTCCTTGTGGTCACTGAAAGTCTACTGAACAAATAAAGAAACATATTTTCTCAAAAAAATTATCAAGTAATACACGGAACGAACAAACGTTTATAGACAGTTAACGGGTTTGAATAACAGGGCCCTGCGATATGAAGTTGTACTTGCCTTTATTATTTTAGTCAATGATTTATGTCATCCGAGGTTTATCATTGTAAATTGCTTAGCATCGTAATGTTGTTTGCAATGTTTGATTAGAGAAACAGTTTTATTTGTGTTTTCATTCGAAGAAGTTGATTCACATCTGATATTTAAGATAGCTGCCCTATGTTGATGGATACGTCAAAATCATGATATAATTCAAAAATAATATGTTTCAAACAATTTCTCACTTTTTTATATTTCTTTTCATTTCTTTTTTTTTTATATAAGCTTTGCGAGACCGCAGAGAAATTATATGGAGTTATGCAGTGCGCTTTTCTATGGTAAACATACTGTACTATATAGCAGTCCGTTATGTAGACTATCATCAATTTCATATCAGGAGTCATTATTGCCGCATCTATATTAGTCCTTTATTTGAGCTTGAATACAGCTCATAGTCCATACCATGTATTTGAGCTTGAATACAGCTCATAGTCCATACCATGTAATTGAAACTCCCACATATATCCGTTTAAACGTTGTTTGTTAAAGCGAATACGTAATTTGTTTCTCAAGTCACTCTCTTGATATGGTAACCATAATTTATAGTTTCTATATATAGATAATTTCAAAGAAAATATGTCTAACATTCTGAAGATAATTCAATTGCTATTCATGGTTATCTCTTTATAAGGTCAACAACGGCACGCAATAGCAATGTGAGCAAAGATTTTAATATTGGATAAGTTGAGTTATTTATCAGTGAGCGTATTTTGTGAATATTTTTAGAACTTATTATTCAATCAAACAAAAATGAATGAGTTAAGTAAGTGGTCTGTATGATAAAGGTGACTTTGAAACAGTATGTATCGAATTATATGACAGCTTCTTTCGGTATCACATGAAAAATTAGTGACTATGACTTGTAAACATCTAAATTTTAGTGTTTTCCATTCGTCCAAAATTGGACTCGATTGTTTCTAAAAAACTGATGTTCTTTTGGAATACTTCGTGACAAATTATTTATGTTTTTCTAAAAACAAATTAAAATCGTGGGCGCAATAGCCGAGTGGTTAGGGCGACGGTCTAAAGAGCCGGCCGTCTTGAAGCGTTGTGTAGTCCCTCGCAACGGAGCAAGGGTTATTCGTCCTGTCCACTCAGCAGAATATTGGTACATGACTATATGCAGTGATTGTCATCGTGATTGCTAAAGCGACGCACCTCAGGTAGCGTCCATTGTATGCTTTCCAGGAAGCTGATAATGTACGACATCGTCTCCACTGAGCCTGTCGGGCTAATACTTATTGTAGAGCGCTTGAGCTTACTTCAAAGATAAAAGCACTATATAAATCCCATTATTATTATTATTATTATTATTATTATTATTATTATAAAATATTAACATTTTAAATAACTGACATTTTAAGGTTTGTTTTTATTTTATCATCACATATATTATCATGATGAAGTTTTTATTCAATTTTAGATATTTGAAAATGTCATCTGGAGACCACAATCGACAGGACTAGATGATATGTTAGACTTGAAATTGCCTGCAGTTTTAAAATGCTTTTGATTCTTGTGACAAAATTGATGTTTGATAGTTGATGTTAATCTAATCGTCATCAGATTATGTTTGCCGACTTAGCCTTCATTCGGTTCGTTGTGATAGATGCCAGCACAAGTCACATGGTGACTCAGAGAGTTATACCACTCAAGTGCCTCAGACCGGGATACAGACATGTCAGGCTCAGAAATGGCTCAGGTCAACCACAAGAGTTGTCCACCTTGTTCATCTACACCAAGCATGAGGAGGAACTGCTTGATACCAGGAATGGTCTGGATATGAGTAATCTCAGTGTGTCGTCAGCCAAACGAATGTCCATCTTCTCCAAAGTCAGAGAGCTGTCTGAGGCAGCGTCTAAACAGGATTCAAAAGAGGTATGTATTTAGGGTGTTCCAAAATAAATAACAGTGGGTACAATGTCAGCTATAATTCTATGCTTTGCCAGCAGCTTAACTAAAACGTTAATTTTAAACATATTTTTATAAAGTCTGAGGACAGATATATATCTAGAAACAGCACATTACTTCCGGAACTACACTCAGCTGTCATTGACATGTACTATGTATGTGATCTGTATCCTGGAATATGTAGTTCAATTAAATAGTGTGTCTGCCTATCACGCAAGATGCAATCGCGTGTTTTGATCAATTTAGGCATTCACTGGATTTGATTACTACAGTAGTAACTAGAGGGTTTGGGGAACTGATAAATAGTTTCCAATTTCAAGCAGATATGCTTTCTGATCATCTTTTGATACGCAGGAACTTGATGTGTTGTTAATTTTTAAGTTTGATTCACCCACCTGGATCAGACCATGTGTTTCTGGAACTTCTTCCCGTCTTCAGTGTTCTGGTGTGAATGAAGTGTGGTTTCTCCTTCCTCCTTAATTTTTTTCCCGATAGTTGACGTTGAATTTGATTGGCTGCTATCTGATGATTTGCTGACGTGTCCATCCCACACCCACCCTCAAAACTCATTCCAACTTCACAGCGTTAAGGCAAAATTTGTGTTTTGTTAATGTATGTTTATCATATTACACGTTTTCTAAATAACTGGTCACAGTAAACCATGTGCAGGTCTAGATAATAATACCGATTTAACATTGTTGATGGAGGTGTGAATACCTAGCAATTATTAGAATATTAGATAAATATGATTCGTCTGCCTACGCTATTTTAGCTTTTTAATGCACTTAAGTGGTGTACATTTTTGCCCTTTTACTCTCCTAAGGAATGCAAGTACGTGATTACGCGTTATGAATAATGACTGGGTAACTTTAGCTGGTGATAAACAAGAAAAAACTAGGTCTCTTGTTCACACCAGAACATCACACCATACAAACATTTAATGTGTAGCTTGAGTAAGGAGATGTCCTTGATGTCCATTTTATTTACCGGTTATTTTAAATAAAAATAACCTCACACGGTGTAGTTTTGCTTCCTGGTCATAATAGACATCATAAACAAAATACAATATAATTTGTAGCTTGTGTTAGGTGTCCTTGATGTTCATTTTAGTTATCGGGCATTCGATATAACTCATCATATTCGGTGTAGTTTTACTTCCTGCTGATAAAAGTAATAGACGTTATAATATACGTTTCGTATTGTACAGTAGTGATATGTAACTCAAACAAGTAAGTAAGTGGAGACAACTGTCAAAATATTATTTATTTCAGAATGTAACAAATGCGGGTACCAAACTAAAGCGAAGGATGTTCTTCATCAGTGTATTTGGTGTGACCTCTGTTGATGAGTACACTATTCTCAAGGTCACGCAAGAGTCAACTACTGCTGAGCTTATTGCCCAGGTGAGAGCATGATCTTTATTGGTAAAAATAAGAGCATGACTAGATAAATACCACCTATCTTCTATTGCACAAGTAAATAACCCCAGAAAAAAAGTAAAATTTGAATCTTGGCTTTCTGTTCCCTTTGCTCCTTGATTGTACTTAATCTTATTTATTCCAACCAACTTTCAAGTCTACTTTTTCCTCTGTACATTGTCATTGACATAAAAACAACATTTCAAAAGGCAAAAAAAAACGGTTATTCCGTTAACGTCGATTAAAAACGTGATTGCGTTTATTTTGCGACCCATTATATTATATCAAACACTTTTTGAAATAGATATATGGTATTTGTAAATTACAGTGTATGTAACCGGTCGTATAATCGCACGTTTTCTTTTTAATATACCGCAACTTCACAGGATTTTAACGTAGTTTTAAGTTTTTAATTTCTATTATTTTTATTTTTTTAATTGACTCTAGTATGAACTGTAAATCACCAATGGCACTAAACTGATTTTCATCTTGTTTAAACGGTTGTTGTCCATGTAATTTCCAGGCCTTAACTAAAGTTGGTCGTCTTGATGAGAAAGTTGCGGACTACGTGCTCGTTGAAGATGTCGCAAGTGGATGGGAAAAGAAAGATCAGGACAAGGCCAGTTCTCAGAGAATATTGGACATAGGAGAGAGAGTGTTAGCAGCACAAAACAAGTGGAAGGGAGCTGGAAAGTTCATTCTTCGCAGAATGGAGGATGTAAGTGTTTTATTATGTCTGATTTACACTAGTGAAATATCACAAAGGTGATTAGTGAAACAACAAGTGGTGAAGTAATTTGTTCATTGAACAAAAGGTTTTTGAACACCTCAAAAAGGATAAAAGACTACAAAATACAAAGTTTCCACTTATAATTCTTATTCAAAGACACACACACACAGACACACACACACAGAAAAGAAAATATTTTAAGATTAAAATTAACAATGATCACGATTTCAGTCATTTTCATTTACAATTAAATGATGATATTATAGATAGCTAATCAAGCTTTTTGAAGTTAGATTGTGTTTACTTTTTTTTCATGCATTTGGTGCTAACTTACACTGTGTTTGGTTATTAAAAAAGATTATCCATTGAATTTGAATTTCAATTTGTAAAACACGTAGGGCCAGATAAAAAAAACAATAGACTTGCATCAATTTTTTCTGACAAATCTTATTTCTGCAGTTCGAAAAATAAAGGCGTTGCATGCTCAACAATTTGTATTTGCGCACTCATGTACACCCCCCGGTCAAACTTTTGAAAAGAATTGGTCGGAAAACACCTTTTTCAACATTTTGAAGTGAAAAAACGAGAAATCCCATGCAGCGGCAATTTCATGACGCGAGCGGTGATGAGAAACTACTATTTTTGTAATCTGACCTAAGACTGAAATTTTAAGAAATTCAGAATTTGAAATATTTAATGATATTTTATTTTAAACGCCATTGCCATGCTATTATCCCTCCACAATGATACACAATCATCTAACATTATATCTCACTATTTATCAATTGATATTCATTCCTAGGATCCCAGCAGTAGAGCGTGGATGACTACAATGCTGAAAGAACAAAAGGTGAGTGGTAATTGTAATTATAACTTTGAATATTTCTAGAATATGAATCTTTAAGATGTGAGTTTGTGAATTAAATTTCTATGTAAATATTATAACATTCAAATCATGCCAAATAGTCTATGTTCTTTTTAATTAAGCCATTTTTAATGAATACTTTGTGGTTTTTGACACTGGTCACAGAAAACTATGTTTAGGTCTATATTTCGGACAACATGATCAAACTTAATGAATTGCAAATAATCCGCAGGTTATCAATTTAATACTTCACATTTAACAAACTTGTATACAATCAGGAACAAACTGATTAGCATGGACAAACAAGAAATCTTACAAACATAGTCCTCCAAATTAAACAGAACGAACTGCTGACATCAAAATAGTTGGGCATACCATTGATGGTTATCAGTTATATTGTTTTTAACTATAACTTAGCGAAGATATCAAAGAAACTTGCCTCAGTCTTTTAAATAATAATCGTCAAACTTGTGTTACCTTAATCAGAAAAGTATCAGAACGGTTTAAACTTAACATCATTTCTTTATTAGCATTTTAATTATGGGCTAAAATGTGAGCAATGAATTTCCTAGATGTGTTTAACAAGTCAGTAATTGGTAAAACAATTTCTTCTGCCAAGAAGCCGTTTGAAAACGACATTGTTCATTTCTTCTTCCTCTTTATCATATTTTACTTTAATAACCTTGTTTACAAGAAGAAAGAAGTTATAAACTTTGGTAAACAAGGTTATGGCTATATAATATGTTGAAGCTTTAAAGATGAAGAAGAAGTGAACAATTTCATTCAACGCGTCAATATAACGTTTATAATCTGTAGCCAAGTTTATTTTTATATTCCTACTTACTTGGACTGACAGAAATCGTACGTGAATAAGAAGCAATTCTCCTGTGACTGTCACTTTAGCTGTTAATTGCGTCGTTCATGGCACTTGACAGTGTAGTATAAAAGGATTTCTCTTTTTAAAAACACTCATTTGATTTTTACTATTTCTTCGGTGTTACTGAAATTATTGTTAGGGCCTTAAAATTTTGCATATTTCAATTTTAATGAATGCTTAACAATAATTTTGACAGCTTTGCGGCGTGATTTAAAAGAAATGTCAAAATGGAAAATTAATCAAGGCGAAAAATGTTGCTTTTGTCACCTTGAGCATATTCTGTAACTTTTTCAAGGTCAACTCAAAATTATGAAGGTCGATTCTTTCGTGAATTGTCCTTTAAAATGTGAACATTAAATGAATTGAAATGAAATGTTATTAAACTTGTGCTTATAACGGTTGACAAAGTATCATTATGTCTCTTTTTTATGTTAATTGCAGAAGTTATCTCTACACAAGTTCGCACTATTGTTGAGCATTAGATGCAATTTCTTTCAACTAATTTATTTAAAGTTTTACACTTTGGTTCGTGTATTACTCTTTTTTGTAACAGTAGAAATGTGTATAGTGTGTTCGTCATCGTTCAAAATGTTGATGGTATATGGTTCGAGCCTAAATGTAGCTATTATCTATCTCTAGCGACACTTGGAAGAATCTACCACGGACTGGGAGTCTTCAGAACACATGTTTCTGGTGTGTGTATTCAATGTGGCGCCTGACCAGCCCTATACGATCTTTAAATCCCTGATGTCCAGTACTTCCCAGGACATAATCACACAGGTTAGATAATGATAACTTCTCCTAATTTCTTGTTGGTTGTCCCTTGTTTGATATGACTGCAATCTACGTTGTTCCAGGTTCGAACCCTGCTAGAGACCGATGATGTAGCTTTTTTCTGCCAATCCGCTTCACTGAAAAGATTACATCCCAAATACGATTAGCCAATAAATCGTAATATTTAATAAACGAATTAACTACGCACATCTACACTGCATTCTTTATACAATTATGAAATATGGGTATGTATTTTGAAAATGAAATTGTTATTCACAATAATATGAGTTTGACGTCATAATTCTTTTTTCAGACAGCGTCATTTATGACTTAAAGCAAGATTTACAGACGTTCAACAATGCACACGATAAGCAATGCACAATTTGTATTATTTTTTTCAATAGATCAAGTGAAATATCGTTCTCGCTTTTTATACTAATAAGCAAACCGCATACTACATAAATAGACTGTTATTTGCATAGAGTACGGCTATTGGTACTGCTGTTTAACTCTATTATTGTTAACAATGTGTTCACTTAAAATATGTAAAGGTTATAAATAGATTGTACAGCAACTCTTTGTATATTTCAGAGATTCCATATTGTGTTGTCAAATCCATCGAGATATTTTGTAATTGACATCAAGTAAATTATCCTCTTAAAACTCACAAAATAATGATAAAATTGGTAATTTCTTATTTCTCCTGAGTTTTTCAGCAAAAGGGAGAGAACGAAACAAAATGATTAAACTAATTTATCTCTGTATGATTTTACAACGGCAAAAGCGTGATCTGGATAATACAATTATCAGCGATCTTTTAAACATAAGCACCCGTTACAACTTAACATAATTGATTTGACTTGCACAATCTGAAGCACTTATATCATTCTAATTAATTGTTATCGAGAGAAATAAAAAGTTAATACATAACAAATTTTACATCGAGTTTTGGCACCTGGGTGCATTGAATAATGCTAAATACTTTGGAATTTGTTCGTTCGTCTATCGGTTGTATTCCTTCCTTAATGTGTTGGCTATATGTCTAACAGGCCATGAAGAAAGCACATCGGGCACATACAGAAGATCCCAGAGACTTTGTTCTACTAGAGGAGCTTGCACCACAAAGTGAAACATACCAAGGGACGTCATCCAAGAAATCTGCCAATAACTCTCAGGATTTCTCTCGCGTTCTGGCAGATGATGAAATCGTATATCAGGCTCAGAATGACTGGAAAGCTGCTGGTCGATTCGTGTTGATGAATCGATCGGAAATCGGAAATGAAGAAGAGGTAGGCTGTATTTAATTGTTTTTCTTAAACAACATGTCTTTTTGGAATTTTTCCTGAACTTATTCATTGTCTACTATGCGAAGAATTGAAATAAAAAAATAGTGGTAGAATTGTTTCTACATAAATCGTTTTAAAATAAAACCTAGAAATACTGAATTAAACACGATGCCTTATTTTGCATACTTTATATTGATGATGTGATGAATTTATCACACATGCCATTGATACAAATATCTTTTTTGCTTTGATGTCTACATGATGGTGAAGAATTCTCCTGTGAACTATGTATTTGTTGATTCTTATTTATAAAAATAATTTTATTTCAGGAAAAGAAACGATACACTAAAGGATCAGTATCTAAGGGTGGAAACTTTTCCAAAAGATTTGGCTCAAAGCGTCTGTCAAGACACACAACACAAGGGGATAAACTCTTCACTTGCCAACCACAAGGTGATTGTTTCTATATGATATTGTTTTGTATTTATCAGTCAATTTGTGACGTGGATATGAAATTCATTGCGCAACCTGATGTCGTCATTGCCTTACCGAAACATGTCTCCATAGTTACTAGTCTTACTTGGTATAAACATGTCTCCATAGTTACTAGTCTAATTGGTATAAACATGTCTCCATAGTTACAAGTCTAATTGGTATAAAAATGTCTCCATAGTTACTAGTCTACTTGGTATAAACATGTCTCCATAGTTACTAGTCAACTTGGTATAAACATGTCTCCATAGTTACTAGTCTAGTTGGTATAAACATGTCTCCATAGTTGCTAGTCTAGTTGGTATAATATTGCCTACAAAAATCTATGAAACAAAAAGATCCTATATTACAGAGGCACAACTCTAAAAAAAAAAGAATTTCCGAATTTCCATTTTTTTCATTAATGAAACCCCACGCATACGCATGTCTTTATTGTTCGTTGTTCTGTCACTACATTACGCAACAAAATGTAACTTACACAAGCTTTCTAATGGGCAGAATTGTCCTGGAATCATATTCCTTTTTCTTTCTGTATTAGAAAAAAATAATATGTTACATCCTGAAGAAGACTTACTTTGCTAAGTGTCTTATTTCGGCTATCTTCAACACTATCAATTCTTATGGTAAAGCATCGTGAAAGCGGGATCTTGTAAAATGAAATTGAATATAAACTCTGAGAACTTCTTAGATTTCAATTCAAAAAGTTAAAAAAGCATTAGTATAGAAATAAGAAATCCCTACAAGTAACATTTTTGCTATGAACAGAGTTTTAATCATAATCATTATAGCGCTAAATAAACTGATGATTGATCTGCTTTTCCTTATAAAATGCGAGATACATTTCTGAAGGTTCATTGGTTTTACTTATAAAAAAGTGAGTCGTATATTATCGATTCATTTCGTTTTTCTTATAAACGTGGTTCATTATTTTATTGTTACTTCACTAGATCAACATTGCAGAAACTGCTGTGCTCTGCATTTATATTTCCTCTCTACTGATAAGGAAAATAGATGCTTAATATTTTTGGAAAACAGTTAGAATCATGAAAATATGAATCTTTAGGAATATTGAAAAAGTACACCTTAGCATCCATGCGTTTATTGTCATAATTTGTTTATTTTCTTACGCTCTATAAAACCTAGTGATGTAGCAAATTTCTGTTTAGATAACAAATCCTTAGTCAATCTTGAATAAGAGAAAATAGTCGAAGAACAAGATCTACACTATTTACATTACACTATAATACGTAAACCAAGGAAATGAAATAATTGTAATTAAATTGTTTTGTTTTTAAATCCTCAGAGACGTTCCAACGATCTATCAGTTTCCCATCACAAGTGAACAACGCTACAGTGGTTGCCAAGGCAACAAAGGCAACTAACCCGTCACCTACATTGTCACCAAAACCCCAGGAACGATCAACAAATCTACCATTCTCAAAGAAAATATCAAAACTGAGTTTCAAAATAAGTAAATGAGGAATTCCACCGACTTTCAAGTATTTGAGAAGCCTGGAACACTTCTTCGCCTTCCAAGTGTTTCTAGGATGTAGCCTTAAGCACTTTGTTCTGACTGTGAGAAAACCCGTTCTAAGAACTATACCTAATATTGTATTGCAGTCAATGCTGCTATGACTGTGAGAAAACCCGTTCTAAGAACTATACCTAATATTGTATTGCAGTCAATGCTGCTATGACTGTGAGAAAACCCGTTCTAAGAACTATACCTAATATTGTATTGCAGTCAATGCTGCTATGACTGTGAGAAAACCCGTTCTAAGAACTATACCTAATATTGTATTGCAGTCAATGCTGCTATGACTGTGAGAAAAC
>JAUUEB010044421.1:0-15620 GCA_032362205.1 Clione limacina
GAAAATCTATTTCTGACTTCCTAAAACTATGGAGACCATCAGGAACAAACTTCTCCTCAGAAATCCAGGCTATGGCTCATTTTTTCAGTTTCACCATGCTAAAAGTTCAATTTATAAAAGACTTTTACAAGTTTAGAATTGGAAAGCAAATTACCAAAGAAATGCTGATGGAAATGCTGATGGATGAGTGTGAGCGTTATGAAAGGAATGAGCTGAGATGGCCAGAAAACTTAGAACAGTATCTGAGATCAATTAATGCGAATGGAGCAATTGGTGGTGGTGGAGCTAGTAGTGTGAGGGGGGAAAATGTAGCTGATGATGATGATGGTGGGGTGGTACCCATATCTGATGGACCTGTAAGAGATTCCACAGATGGAACAACAACTACTGCAGAAGAACCAACAACAACTACTGTTGAACCTACCACAACTACTGTTGAACCTACCACAACTACTGCAGAACCAACAACAACAACTACTGTTGAACCTACCACAACTACTGCAGAACCAACAACAACTACAGAAGAACCAACAACAACAACAACTACTGTTGAACCTACCACACCTGCTGCTGAAACTGCATCTGCAACTACTACTACTCCAGTAGATAATGCAAATGAAAACTATTATGCTCGGATTATGAAGTTATCAGCGCCTGAGCGGGAGAAGTGGAATCTTCAGCAGGTCCTGATTGTCCTTCAGAAGGAGCATGACCATCTGGAAGCCCGTCGGCTATGCTCTGTGTGTCGGATACGGGTCCGGGACATTACATTTATGCCTTGTGGACACTTCACCGTGTGTAAATCATGTAGTGAACCTATTTACGAATGCCCAACTTGCAACAAAGACATTCTGGCTACAGCACAGACCTATTTGTCATAGTACACAAAATTGTGATAAATATATATCTTAGAGAGCTGGAGTCGCTCGAATAGATCATTATTCGATATACACTTGCCCATTTCATAGCTTACAAACTACGATATTCGCAAAAAATATCCGTATTTCTCTAATTTAATCATTTTTTTTTAAAACTCGCGCATCGCTATATTCGAGTTTACGGAATAAAGAAAGAACTTTAAAAGCTAAAAAATTTAGAGTAAAAAAATTCCGTAAACTCGAATAAATAATCTTAGAAATTTAAAAAAAAATTAACTCTCGAATTCCCAAATGGTTTCGGCAATTTCCTCCTCCGAACACGAGTGCCGGACGAGTCATTACCCGGATACCACATAAGGTTTTGTTGAGATCCATTTTTTGTTTATGCGACGATAAGTATATATATATTATGAAATATTACGAGCTCACCTACTCGTGTCATGAGTTTCTGTTTTGGCCAGTATGACGACGTAATTCCAAGCGATAGTAACTATTGCTGTCGATTGGTAGTAGTTATGGTTAAAACAGCCTGGTTTACGAACGGTATAAAATCTACCAATTTAGCCCAGTCCGTTTTAGAAAGGTTTATACCCTTTCTCGTCGGATTGTTGTTTACAAATTGTCGAATGTCGATGATTAGACGTTCGGACTTAGTGAAACAAACGCTTAAACGCCTATTTTCATCAAGTAGAAATTGATAATGACAATTCGTGTTGTTTAATCGAAAGCGGTCTAATGGATGATCATTGTTGCCGATAGTGTTGTTGCTGCGCTGATTTATCGCGGCTGGCTCGGATAAGTAGTTTTTATCGGTGGTGGCGGTGGTGGTTGTTTGTTCCGGTGTATCATCTGTGTTGTTTTCGTTCCATATGACCGACACAAGGCATGATACAACAATCGTTAGAATTAATAAACAAATTGTTAGGACTAGTAATTTAGTCTTTATTTTCGAGTAAAGGCTCTTTTCGTAGCTTCTCTTGATATAAGAATCGGATTTTTCTAAGTCCTTTTTTTCTTCGTAATTCGACGCATCCATAGTTTTTTTTTTATATAGGTGACTTTTAATTTCATGACTCATAGGTCAATTGTTTATATACAGCATTTATATAAGCATATAACGCGTATTATGACGTTATTTCTTTATTCGATACAATCCTCGTTCAATCATAATGATTTCGGTTTCGGGTTTCGGTTTCTACTCGATTGACATAGTTGATTAGGGTTTCAGTTTCGGTTTATACTAGATTGACATAGTTGATTATGGTTTCAGTTTCGGTGTTTTTTTTTTTTAAATTGTTACCGTAAACTCAAATTCTAAAAATTACGAATTTTAAAAAAAAGAGAAAAAAAATATCGGCTTTTTGAAACGTTTGTTTTTTGTTTACTTTCTAGGACATCTTGGAGGTATTGGAGGAGGAGGAGTTAAATTAACGTAGGTCGGTTCGTATATAGGAGCCGACGGTGGTTTAGGCGGTAATGGTGGAGGCGATTCACGCTTCTCTCTTTCACACTTCTCTCTTTCTTGAGAATGATGCGGTGGGTTGTTTGTCATACTCCAATTCGATTCGTTCGAATTGGATCTCGGTTTACCAAAATCTGCGACGACTTTGTCATAATTGATCCATCCGTTGTTATTATTTCCGCCTCTATTTTCACATCCAACGTCATTCCACCATCCGCCGCCATTTCCACATCCACCGTTATTCCACCATCCGCCGCTATTATCGCTGTTCCAGGCCATGTTTTTTTCCGTTGTCGTGTGTATTATTTAACGACATATGTTCACCGCAAACCTTATATATATGTCGATGATGATATGATGATGATAAGTTATACATGTCTCCGGGCTCAGACATCTAGGGTGGAAAGAGTTAATTCGCCGTAAACTCAAATTATAAAATTTGCAAGTTTTAAAAAAAAAGATCATGTCGTCGTTGTTGAAGTCATTAGTAATTCTATGTATCATATTCGGAATATCCGCGAACGATTTGGATTATAGACGATTGCAACTGATGAGGTCTATAAGATGTATGACCGATAGACTCGCGTCTACTAATTCTAGCTATATGCTGTATAATCTCAGATACGGTATATTAGATACCGATTTTACCCTATCTTGGTATCCCAGATCGTTGTATATACTGAATAACGATCGAGATCCGAGATTAGAAGTCTATACTTCTAGAGTTTATCTAAACGGTAATATACCGTTGTATTACGCTAATTTAAATAGAAGAAATCAATGCTGAACACCATATATATATATTTGTGAATACGTAAAAAATCCGGATTTAAAGCGGTTCGATAGAACGTTAGAAACGTTTGTCAAACTCGAGCTTCGTAATCCGATTTCGTATTCAAAAATGATAAAAAAAATTTTTTTTTGTTTTATTCAACAATGCATAACATATATATATAAGGGGGGAAAAGAATGAAATTTAAAAAAATGATAAAAAAAAATTTTTTGTTTTATCCAACAACAATACATAACATATATATATAAGGGGAAAAAGAATGAAATTAAAAAAAAATGATATGAGTGAATAAGAATTTCTAGAAACGAACTACATAAACAACTTGTATACGTCTTCGTCGTCGTCGTCCTCGTCGTCAGACGCGTTCTTCTTCTTAGAGTCGTCGAATAATTTACGTTTAACTACGCTATCAATAGTAGTATTGGTAACGTAAGACGGAGATTTTACCGGCGCGTTCGTAGATACTTGCGGCGGCTGTTGTTTTTTCGGAGTTTTTTTCGATTTCGTATCGCTATCGGATTTATTCAATTTTTTACTACTACTACTACTACTACTACTACTACTACTACTACTACTACCACTACTGCCACTACTACTCGATCGGTGTTTTTTTGAAGAAGTCGTTTCTCCATCAGCGCTTACGGACATCGATCGTTTACGTACCGTTTTGGTGGGTTTTACGAATTCTCCTTCTTTTTTTAACTCTTCTACTCCTCCTTCTCCACTTTCTTCTAACTTACTCGCCTTCTTCTTCAAAAAATCAGGGCCCATTTTACGTTTTGTTTTAGGTTTCAAATACGTATTAGCATTCATTAAATCGCATTTCAAACGTCTACTACCTACGATACGTTTCTCGAACCAACGGTTTTCGTTTTCGCGACAATGTTTGTACCAATAAGGATAAATCGCCGTCTTGACAGCGGGATCGGGTAATAAACCGATAATTTCGTACAAATCGTCGTCGTCGCTATCAATTACTTCTTCTTCTTCTTCTCCGCGATTACTAACTTTACTCACGAAATTGTTTGCCAGTTTAAACGTGTTCGCTGTAATTATACGATCTAAGAACGTTTTATTATCCGCGTTCATAAAAGATTCGTATTCGATCTTATTAAAAGAAGGAGAAGAAGACATTAACGCGGCGTTATGAGACGTTTCTTCTTCGCCGGTAGCCACCACGCCCAACCATTTACTGATTATCGGATCGTCGATGGAAAAATATTGACCCACCACGTTTTCCTTAAGGGTACCCACGTCTTCCGCGTTACGCAAACTACCGTGATCGCCTTTCTCGATCAAATTCAATTCGTGAATCATATCCGTATACTTAGCCGTATGAACGTCTTGATAACGGAAACTAGCTTTCGGGAAAATACCGTTGAATAACGTCTTCAGCCCTCGACTAGACGCGGTTAAAGCGCTACGATAGGCGTCCGCGGCTTGTTTGGCTAACGCCGCTTGCCTACTCAACGCGGATCGGTAACGACGGTACGAATAGACGACGCTCAACAAATCGTCCCGGAGTTTGGGCAATTTAGATCGGCTCCCCAACACGCCGCGCAACTGGTGCGAACGGTAGCGAGTGTAGGACGTTTGGTCGCCTATGGTAAATTCGATATTTTTCAATTCTTCAGACGGTTTTTCGGTCGAAACCGACATCGATCTATTACGTTTAGTTACTGGTTTATCCATAATGGAAAAGGTTTCAAGTTTTTGAGGTTGAGGTTTTGATCGACAAAATCCTAAATAAAGTTGTGGTAAATTGAAGTGTTAAACTAGTTTATATATACCTCGCTAGTAATATATTATGACGTTCTAAGTGATGATGAAACGAACCAACGATGCTGTAATATATCCGATACTGTAGGTCTAGCGTCGCAATTTAGGTTTAAACAAGAAGCGATAAGGTTTTTACAATCGTTAGATATATAATTTTGTTTATACCGCAATTCTCCTGATAGAATTTCGGAATCTTTTTCGAAAGGTATGTCGCCGTTAACCAACGAATATAAAAGTAAGCCCAACGACCATACCGTAGCGTGAGACCCTATATAAGTTTCGTCTTTTATCCATTCCGGTGGGCTATACACTCTCGTACCTATAAATTCGTGAAATTGTTGGTTTTTATCGTCTGTAACGCATCCCGCACCGAAATCTATCAACATAATTTCTTTCGTTATCGTGTTTATCACTATATTTTCATCTTTTATATCTCGATGTAATATGTTTACTTTTTCTAGTTCGTCGATTATCGATACGACTTTATAAAATATACGCTTAGCTTCTAATTCGTCTAAATGTCCTTTGGCGCCGATATAATCGAATAAATCTTGACAATGGTCATATTTTTCGGTTACTAAAAGAAAACAATTGCTAGAATAATCGTAAGCTTCGTATAATTTCATTACGCCGTGTATATTTTGAGACAATTTTAGTAAATGATATTCCATCGGAACCAATTTATCGTCATTCGCCGAATATACCCATTTATGAATACCGCTTTTAAAAATTTCCTTGATAGCTACCGGTTTTCCATCAAATTTACGAAAAGCGGCGTAGACATTTCCGAATCCACCGTTGCCCATTCTATGTAGAATTTCGTACGTATGAGTGAATTGGTTTTTATTCGGATTAATTTTCATTTTCTCGTAATTCCGATCTGTATTCTTCGATGATATCAAATACTTTGTAAGTATCCGTAAATTTACTGCGACCGCCGAAATCGTCGATAAAATTTTTATACAACGTATAAACGTATTGGTAATACGGACAAGTCAAAAAAGTTTCTTTAGATGCCGTTAATAAGAATATACTAGGATCTGGGATGTATTTAAATCTATAAATTTCTCTATTCATAAGAGATTCGGGTAGATCGTCCCCTTTTACGAGTTTACCGTTTACAGTTTTCTTGAAAAATTCGATAAATTTTTTAATTAATATATAATTATCTCGTATGATAGGAGGATAATCGATGTGGATAATATTCGATTTAATAGAACTCAATTTCCACAATTCTTCTACTTTCATAGCCAAAGATATGCACCAATTACCATTTTGGGCGTAAATGCGGCGACTAAATAACAGTTTATTCAATTTACGTCTGACCAATTCGATGTCTTTATATTTATAAAACAGTAACTTGAATACATAAGTGACGTACGGCGGAAATTGCATCATATGGTCTTTTTCAATAACAAAATTTAGTGCGGTTAACGCGAAACAATAATCCGAAACGCTTTTCGTTTCGTTTATCATTTCGACGATGCTACCTTTAATTTTACTATCTATCGTAGAGATTCGACTTAACACGGTTCCTTTATGAATTAATAAATCGTCGTTTTGTTTAAACTTAGACATGCGATATATTACCAAAAATTAGTTATCAATTTAGTTCTGTGAGTTAAATCCGTTACGCCGGCAAAAAAATTACGATCGGATTTACATTGATTGCTTAAACTCGGGGATACGTAAGTCCATATTAACGCTCGACGCACGTTAGAAGATACGGGATTAAAATCTGTATGGATTTGTTGATTCGGTATCACGGAATTGTATTTTCGATTAAAAAATACGGCGAATAAGAGAAGAAGTTTAGTTCTGCCGTTGGATAATCCACCGGCGATATTCATGCTATAAACGTGTCCCGAAGGATCTCGTTTTTGACTATATCCGCTACTCGTCAATCCTTGAAATTTACAAATTTGCCAAGCGTATCTTTTGTTAAGCATTTCGTCTTTTTTAGGAATACGAGTCGGTGTATTTACGTGTATGACTATAGATGGAATGAATAATATTACTTTTAAATCGTTCATTATTTCAATTCTCGGCATTTCGAATCGATCTAAAGGCGATAAATTACACCAACCACTCGTTTTAGGTTTTCCCAATAATCTTATTCTATAAAGATAATTACAATCGACTTTATTCGTTAATTTATCGAGTTGCTTGTAACAATTGGAAGACGAGGCGTGATAAAAATGAGTAAATTCGGAAATTATAGGCAGTGTGCGAGTAGTAGTAGTAATTCCGACGAAAACATTCTTAGGAATCATTACAGGATGGTATGGCTTAAACTCTTTCATAAAATAGTTAAACGTTAACGCGTAAGAGACCTTTATTTGTTCTATGATGTAGTAATAATACGACACCCTCGATAAAACGGGAATCCATTTTTTCTTTTCTTGTTTATTGAACAAAGAATATAAATTTATAAACGCGTCTTTTACATCGATATGGATTTTAACGTCTACCGTCTCGTTTGGTTTAGTTAATGAATTAGAAATTACGAAATGAATCAGATGTAGCGAATATTCGATAAAATAAGACGGAGACACGATTGTGGCGCCGTGAATCAGTGAAAAAAGATGACATTGGTGCGAATAGGTTTGGTATAACGATAAATCGCAAATTTGAAGTTGTTCGGGCGATTTTGGAATCAAACATAACGAAATTATACTGACACAAGCATTTTTTAGAGTTTTATTGTTAAACATAAACTCGCTTATGTTTCGAAATATATGATACGGCGGTATGTTTAACGCTCTACACGCGTAATGAACGACATCTTTCACTTGAGTGGTGTATTTGATCAAGTAACTAGTTAAAAACAATATAACCGATTTATAAATGTTATGTTCGGGCAAATCTAATTGGATTAACGTACATTTATAACGTTGCCCGGTTAAAAACAGTCTATCGAAGGACTCTAACGTATAGAATAAGGTTTTTGTACGAAGATATATTCTTAACGCTGCGCATAACGCAATTTCTTGATAGTTGTAATGATTCGTATGTAGTGGTAACATATTTTTATAGTTTAATTTACCGGTATCGTACGAATAATTCAGACACGTAGGTATATTCAAATCGGTCGAAAAAGCCGTAATTAATCTCGTATTTTTAACGATAGTTATATTACCACCCGTCCATTTCGAACGATACATCTTTTTTTTAACCCTATGACTCCTATATCGCCCAATTCCGTCCGTGCCCCTGAACATGAATAATCAAACAAAATATTCAATCATTATATGATTTATTTATTTCATTTCCTTTATTTCTTTATTACCTCTTGTTAATAAAACGGTATATATATATACATTTGATCGAGTATATTATCGCTGGACTGAATAGCTCAACTGGTAAGTTGTCAAGACTCGTGATTGGCAACTTGTCGATTGAGCATCACGGGTTCGAAACCCGGGTCAGGCAAAAAAAGAATTTGTGGTGCGAAATTCGCTCAGATTAGTAATCTCGAGTGTTTCCCCACATCTTCTTAGTGGCTGGTAAGTATGAAAAAATTGATCGCTTACGGTTCACTCCGCCGTCACCACTGACTCTAGTTTGGTTACATGTGAGAAATGCATTCAAATTTTCGGGTCAAAATCTTAAAAAATTTGAAATGAATGTTATTTCGCCATAAATTGATGGTTATACATATTTCCAGGCTCAGACATCTAGGGTGGAAAGAGTTAACGAAACACGATTCAAAATTTTATCTAATAGAAATTAAAATTATGATATGTCGTTACGGAGCATCGTGTTACGTCATATCTCGGTAACATCATTAGCAAATGTTACGGATTTTTTTTTCGAATTTACGGGACTAGAACATTTTCTCGCGGAAATTAAAATATCGTTAGTGGGTAACGAAGACAATTGATCGGTTTCTTCTTCTTCTACATCAGTTTGTAAAGAAATAACGTCGTTATTACTACAAACTTCGTTATACGATAACCCCAGGCTATCTAGAGTACTATCCATAAAATATTTTTTTAAACCGTCTTCTATTATCATAGAAGAATGATACGAATCGTCACGATAGGTATCGTATTGATCGTTGTATTTATTCAATCTTTTATATAATTTTTTACCGCATTTTACATTCTCGGGATTCGTTACATTTTTATACATTACTTTCAACAACTTCGCGTTATCGTAATCGTTTTTATTTTTCAACAAAATCAATTGATTTGACTTTTCTAAAAACATGCGCCAAAGCAATTTTTGACGTATCGGATCTTGTGCGCAATCCTGATATTTACCTTGAATAATTTTAATATCATTTTCTAAATCGGCTATTTGTAAAACTAGTTTAGTGTCTGTGACGTCTGTCGGTTGATCTTTATAAGCGGGTTTAATCTCGGTCGGTTCGTCATCTTTTTTACGTACGGGTTTATGACCGACGAAACGTGATATCATATTCATAAAAGCCATAATAGACCAAGAAACAAAGAAGATTTAAATTAAAGGGGATATGATTAAACTTAGTTTCGCCCGATACAGTTCAACATTAAATATTGAATATATCATAACGAAAAGCAAAGTCAACGGTTACCCCAAAAAAAGGATGTTAAACATCTTTTATTTTTCAAAAAAAACATACAACAATAATTCAAATACATATAATGTACATAAAAAGATTTTTATGGTTTAAATATATGTTGCATCATCAAATCGACTGCCGTTTGTCGTAAGTTATTAATGTCTTGTTCAGTAGTCGTTGCCGAACACGTCGGGATAGCGGATGCATTAATCATTTGATGCGCTGGTTTCGTACTAGATGCTCCTGCTCCAGAGGTTAATGAATTAAGCCGATGTTGAATTTGACTGTTTTGTTTTGCCAACGTGTCGTACATAGAATGTAGTAATTTATAATTCGAGTCTTTTTTTTGTTTTTCTATAAGATTACTCACAGCGTTGATAGCATCTTTGTTATGTTCTTTTTCTTTAGTTACGACGTCGATTAATCCTTTAATTTTTACTATCTATGTCGGTAACGAAGTCGCTATACTCGCGGTTTAATTTATCAGATCCACCGCAATTTTCTACGGACGATTCTAACGGGGTTGATTCAGATACCGAAGGGGTTGTTGCTGTGTCTGTAGATGTGGTATCTTCAACACTTTCGGTAACTTTTTGGAGTTTAACAGGTGGTTCGTCTTCATCGGCTTCTTTTTGTGGAGTCGGTTCGTTACTAGCATTGACGGTATCCCGAGATCTTTTTAACGTTTCGACTAAATTCATCAACTCCGGCATGCAATCTAGCATTTTTTGTAATTTAGATTCTGGATCCATGCTTGCGTTTAAAAATGTAGAATCTGTCGCGTCTTTACTCTTAGATAAATTGTTGACTAAATATTTTTTATGTTTATGATCTTGAAATACCCAAGACTGCCCGGTCATACGGTTTATAACTCTATTAATATTTCCATATAATCTCGGGGTATATATATTCGATTTTTTATAACCCACCAATGTACCAATACGGGCCGGTTCTGCCACTAATCCCACGTGAGCTATATCACCGGTTTCCAATGCGTGACTTAAACTAAATCCCGTTAACTGTTTCTTCAGTATAGCTTCTAGATTCAATTGTTTATTTCGTAGTATCGACGAATACCTCTACTATATGCCGTAAGAATTCTAAATTGTCTATGACTGCACCCGAAACGTATACTCCTTTTTCGTCTAACTCAAATTTTGTTACATATCCTACGATAGCGTCGTCGAAATGATGTATAATTAAAGGTACCGAATTTTGTACCGATAATAACTTTTTAACGACTAAATCGTTTCTAGAAACGTGAAACACAGAATCATCCGTACATATCGATCCTAACGTATTACAAGTTGGACAAAATAAACAAACGTATCCCGATACTTCATAAGCCGAAATTTTCATTTTTTTTTACAATACTCCAATGGATGACTTTTTTGAATTTATAATTCTGTTCATATGTATAATTATCGTTGATAACGCTATTATACAATTTTTGTTATTTTCTTGTAATAAAATTATTTGGTTTTCGGGGTTATTCGCGCGAGTTAAACCTACTATTACATCAGACATTTGTATATGAGAATTATTGAAACATATCATATGTTTATTGGGAATTGTCGACCCTTGAGATACGCTTATGGTACGAGCATAAACTGAAGCGATCGGCCATATATACCATATTACCATACCACGACATTCCCGTGTCGTAACTACTTCTTGTACGTCCTTTACCGTTATAGAAGGACGTTTGGATCCCGTAGGTATTATCGGTGATGATTTCTTTTCTTGTTGTTCATCGAATTCCGTTGGGTCTACGGTATAAGATTCTTCTTCGTATCCTATACTTTCCTCGATGATATCGTAATCTCCTTCATCAAAGGTACTATTAGCCGATACGTTAGTTTTTTTTTGTTTAACTCGTCTAATTTCCTTTTTGATATTAGTCATGATTTCTAACATCGTATTTTTACGCTTATATCTTAATTGATAAGCGTAAATGTATAACGTTTGATAGAGTTTCATATACATAATTTTATTATCGTAACTAATGATAGATAGAATAGAATTCGCTGGTAATTTGTAATACATTTTTTCTCCTAGTAATATATCCATTTCTATATTATTGCCAGATTTTGTCAACTGCCTCAGTTCGTTGTATAATTTATAATAACTTATAAACGGATTTTCGATAATATCGACTTCTTTTTCTTCGGTTATTCGACACAACGATAGGTAGCTTTGAAATCCTCGTATTATACTAACCACTAAATTCGACGACATATTAGGTACGTTTAACATATCTAAATCGTCTAATACTTGTTTTAGCGGGCCGTGTATACGACTTACGCATACTTTCCAATTTATAAGAGTAATGTACGGTATATTCAATTTCAGGTTACGTTCACCGTAATAAGCTAATTCAGGGTTGAACAAGTATTGCTGTTGGTCTTGTGCTTGTTGGTTAATTAACTCGAACGATTTGAAGTATTCTTCTTGTTTTACGGTATAATCCAACGCGTATTTACCGTTAGCCCATCCTTTATTCAGATAAATCTCTTTACGCAACATCGAATTAACTGTATGATGTAAAATGTCAACATATTCTGGTATGTCTCGGGGATACCAACCGTCTAAACTTTTCTTATTAAACGCTACGAATTCCTGAACCTTTATTTCAGATACTTTTTTAAAACGTTCAATCGTCATAGACGAGGTCATAGCGTGGGTAGCCGCAAATACCAATACATCATCGTCGAATTCGGTAAATTTCTGATCGAATGTCTTATCGTGTATTTTTTGAAGATTTCGAATGTCTTCCACATCGATATGTAACCCGTCTTCCGCTTGTTTTATCAATAAATTGCGAGCTATAGTATATTCGTTACGAGTAGGGGATCTTCTATTATACGTATTACACTTGATTAATATATTTTCATTTTCTAACCAATGCAGAGTGAACATCGTTATCAACGAATATTTTTTCATCCAAAAATCTTCTTCTCCGTCATAAATTACGTTTCCTTGTGTATGAGAACCTACGAAAATATATGTCGGCTTAATCGCTGGCATACCATATAACTCATTTACGTAATTGAATAGTGCGTAATTTAACAAGAAAAAAGTCATGTCTATACGACCGGCTTCGTCGAACCCAAAAATATCGAATCTAATTTCGGGCGGTATGCAGTTATACGATTTTTTAGTTTCGACGCAATATCTTTCCAGATATAATACGATATTTTCTCTAGTCGTCGGGATTTCGGCTGATCTCATACTTTTGATAAGACTTCTAACGATATCCGGCAATAAATAAGATCTTCGTTTCATACATTTTTCAAAAATCGCGTTCGCTACCGATTTAAAATAAACGTTAGTTCAATCGACGACTTCGTTAACATTCTTAAAACTAGCGAAATCCTCGGCTTTAAACAATTTTTTCATTTCAACTTTCAATTTATCTATAAATGTAACGTCTACGCATAAATACTGAAACGAGGTAGAATAATATCGCCCGGTATGATGAATATAGGGATATGCCGCTTGGGACGCGGTACGAGTAGCGAATTGCCAACAACTATTATAAAATTTATCGATCATGATGCCTATACCAGCCGTTTTACCAGTACCAGCACCGCCGACCAATAACACGAAATTACACAAGGAATTTTCATTTTCGGTACATATAAAATCTTCAAAATTTGAAATCACGCATTGATCTCGACAAGTTAAAATTAAACGAGTATTATTCTGCATCGTTTAAGATTTGTTTCAAGTTTTCGAAAGTGTTCGTTATATTATTTTTGGCTATATCGTTCACTAAAATTCTTATCATTTCTTTATGGGGAATATCTTGATGTTTTAGTTTATTGTTATTCATAAATTTTGTTTCGGACAAATCAGTAGTTACTTTCATCAATTTTATAATCACGCCTTCGTTTACTTTACTACATTGTACTAATTTGTCCTTCAAACTACCAGGGATAATATTGGATTTGGTAGCTGCAATAATACCGTCTTCAATTTGCTGTTGACGTTCGTAATTCGGTAAAAACGTATGATCTTCGTTCACGACTTCTTTACTAATACCACCGGATACGTCTCGTTTGTTTAATATGAATGTAGAAGCCGAATAATAGTCGATGTTTAAAAAAAATAACAATGTCGAAGATATCGCTTCTTCTTCCTGTTGGGATTGATCGTCTAGTATAGAACAAGACGCTATACGTCTTTTTTTTATGTTCGACGTCGTAGAATCGCTATATATTCGTTTCATTACTAGATGGTTGTAATGCAAACCGTATATATTGAACGCTATCGTAAGCCGAATGATGTACGTTATTTAATTCTTCGTTTAATTTAAATATATTACCGGTTTGTTGTAATATACTCAATAATTCTGTTAAATTACAAGATTTGTTTAAATAAGGTATGATTCGAGTAGTATCATTCAATAAACATTTATATTTTTGATCAAAGTCGATATTTTTATCGTTATACGCCATACAAAAGAGTTATAAATTTACCAAAAAAACACAAAATGTTTGCACGTCTAAATTAAAAAGAATGGGGATACACACGTCATAGAGTTTATATATATATACTTCTTTGTAAAAAATGACGGATGGATTTTTTAATATGACGATATTGTTTTTTTTTACTCAAGTATAACCCATTAACGCCTAAGCCCTCGATGCCCGAAACCAGCATAAGGAAGGAGTCGACGACCCTAGAGTCAAGGGAGATGAATGATGGAGTGTTCAAATGACAGGAAATAAACCGATGGCTCGACGAAATATGTTTCGTGCGCCGTTTATATCCCGGTGGCACGAGAAACCACAACTCGCACAATCAAATAACTCTTTTCCACCCAGATTCTTGTTTCGTAACCCACACAGTCCACACGTTTGCGAAGTGTATGCCTCGTTCGTGATTGAAATTTCGATATTGTTGTCTCCTTCGCAACGAGCCAACAACCGTTCACGAAAATCATAATGATTCCAGATTCTCATCCACCGGTTGGTGGCCTTGTTGGTACTTCCTTTCTTGAAGTTACTCACTTTCAATTTGCCCAATGCCACAAAATTGTAGGTTTTGACCAAATGGGCTGTCATTTCATTATGGAGGCTTCTCACTTGGTTTTTTAGACGATACCACAGTTTCTTAGCGTGACGACACCAGCCTTCCTTTTCGTGATCGGAAGTGTTGGGAACATGTGATGGGTTATAGCAGCCCCACTCGTCGATCCTGTCCACGATCGGTTTCAGTCTTCTCAACTTTTCTTCCGTCGTTCCGAATTGATAAACTTCTTTGTTGGAAGGATCGTAGACCGTAGCAAAGGTTCTGACACCCGGATCGATTCCGCACGCTATTTCTGTATTCTCGGCGGTCGGTGCTTTGCATCGTCTTGTCACCGACAGGTCCGTAATCGGGATGCAGAGCACGAACTTTCCCTTGGGTGTTTTCTGAATCTTGAAGTCGTGCTCGATCTTCGTCACCTTGGATGGCTTGATCAGCTTGATGACTTTATGTCCTTTCGGAAACTGCTTTGGCAAAAACTTGATGCTTGTTTCCGACAGCATCGATGCAAATGTCTTTTGACACCCGAAAACGCCCGAGACTGAATTCAAGCCGTCTATGGATGCATATATCTTTGGCTTTGTTTGGAAGTTTTTATTTCTTGCTGCGGCTGCTTTTTGTGCAGCACAAAAATCTTTAATCGCCAATAATCTTACGGTGGTCGAAGATTTCCAAAACCAGGCTTCGTTGGCATCATCTTTAGTCTTTGCCACAAGCTTTTGGAGATCAAAGAGTTTTGATTCGCATATCAAGTTATCGACTAGCTGTTTGCATTCGTTGTATGCTCTGTTGGCGACCACGATGAGTCGGTTTAGAACTTGCCGTTGCTCTTTCGTCGGCTTCAGTCCAATTTTGTACGTTCTAGTAACTTTGTTTGGTTCCTTTTTTGCACGCTTCGCGTCTTCTTTCCGTTTTTCAAAATCGCTTTCCCCTGTCTGATCAGTGGCCAAGGTTGTCTTATACCATCCGCTCAAAGTTTTTTCCTTCAAGTCACATCCGATCACTTTAGCTGCTCTCCAAAGTGTAAACGGTTCTCGTTTACGATTCATCGTTTATGTCAAGATAGCAGGATCCTACTTTACCGTATATGCCGAGAAATAAACAAATAGTAATCCATGCCCATAAGTG
>JAUUEB010044421.1:15720-37411 GCA_032362205.1 Clione limacina
TATACAAACAAAGCCACAGACATTCAATCTTATAAGTGTATACAAACAAAGCCACAGACATTCAATCTTATAAGTGTATACAAACAAAGCCACAGACATTCAATCTTATAAGTGTGAGAGTTGATTCCTAAACTAATAGTAATCTCGGTACATCTAAAATTTCTCGTTGTCTAGCACTAGCCTAGACAAATAATAACGCCGATAGAGTATCTGACAAGATAGTAATATTCTACTTCGCTGTGAGCGTTGAAACCTGAATAAATAGTAATCCCGGAACATTGTTTTACCGTTGCTGTAATAATAATCCCGATAATATGGGTGGCTATTGAGTAACGACGATGACAGAATTTATAAGAAACAAAGAAGATTTAAATTAAAGGGGATATGATTAAACTTTAGTTTCGCCCGATACAGTTCAACATTAAATATTGAATATATCATAGCGAAAAAGCAAAGTCAACAGTTACCCCGAAAAGGATGTTTAACATCTTTTATTTTTCATACAACAATAATTCAAATACACATAATGGACATAAAAAGTCGTCATTTTATACATGTTCAGAGGTTTGGGCGATTACGGACGCATTGGGACGGAAAGAAGTTAAATATCTGGTCATGGCCGGATAGTAACAATTTATACAAAGAGGTTCGTATTTTTCAGCCGCACCGATCGGTTCTACTGAGGCATTGTTATGTTTTGTCGGTGCAGTTTCACTTGTCCAAACATATCTCCACGAATAATTCGCGTTTTTAGTTCCGCATTTTTTACAAATCGAAGTTAATCGTTCGATAACATTGGCACTCGCTATCACATCCTTGGTCCTCGGTAAACAATTTCCCCATTGATCGGATGATATGGTAGTGAATATTATGTTTACACCACAGGCTTGTGCAAATGAGACGAAATACGCGGCGTCTGGAAATAAGTGTAATTCTTCTATGGCCAATGTATGATTATCGGACAACAAATCGTATAACTCGAACAAATTTTTGGTAGAAATTATATTTTTGTTATATTTTTTCCATCGTGGGTTGTAATCTCGGACTCGGAATATCTGGATTTTTCATCCGTTTTGAAATTGATTACAGTAACGTTGATACCGTCTTCAGTTAATTTATTAATGAGTTCTATTAGTCTTGTCGTTTTTCCCGCAAACATAGGCCCGATGATTCCTTTCAAATATCCAAAATTATTGTTTTTTCTAACAATATCGCAATATTGGATGTCGTCAGCGGCCAATCGATACTCGTGACCGAACCAAAAACAATCGTCTTGTCCACATTTCCATTCTCCTTTCATGTAATCAACTATACGGGTTTTAACTCTCTCCTGCCTAATGCAACCTAATGCGTCTACTATGTTTGAACATGTATAATCAATTGTATAAATAACATATTAGTTTGTATTTATTTAGACATTGCCAACCTAATGCGTCTACTATGTTATTCTTCAATTCCCAAATGGTTTCGGCAATTTCCTCCGAACACGAATCGGACGAGTCATTACCCGGATACCATAAGGTTTTGTTGAGATCCATTTTTTGTTTATGGTAAGTATTATGATGATGTTTCATTCACAGTGTTATAAGCACGAATGAACAAAAAAACCGAGCTCACCTACTCGTGTCATGAGTTTCTGTTTTGGCTTACTTGCTGAAGTGATAATTCCAAGCGATAACTATTGCTATTTTTTTTAGCAATTTGGTGTCGATTGGTAGTTATTCACGTTCAGGGGCACAGATTCTCTGGGCAGAAAAGGGTTAAACGAATACTAACGGAACGAATACTAACGGGTTGTTTTTTTTAATTAATTTTTAAATTTATGATTAACATATGTCGGAGGGTGTATGTTTATTTAAATTCTAAATGACGATATTTAACAATCCATTCGTCCATACTAACGCGTTCGAACTTAATATCCGCTAAAGATTCTTCATCAGACGTAGTTACAGTATACAGCGTATTAATGATATTAAACGATTTGTTAATTCGAAATTCTTTTATGATATTGCATAAATTTAGTCCTATACCTTCTTTTTCTTCGCTCAAACTGTTGACTAATAAGCATATAGCGCATATAAACGCGTCTTTGGATTTAGATTTCAAATACTGAATATAATGCGACATTGCGCTCACGATATTTAAAAATTTCGGTTTCGTCATGCGCTTACATTCGTACAAAACGTCATAAACACATTTGTGATGTAGTATGGGCGGTCTAATCTTCGAGATACTACCTTCGTTCGTTACTACGCACATGTGCGATTCGCAAGGTTTGGTTATATATTTTTCAAACTCCTTCGCGGGCTTAGCGACGTTGTATGATTGGCAAAAGTAATAAATTTTAGATATTATATCGTAGTGATGCGGAGGTAATGTGATTAACAAATCGTACATCGTACTCATAGGATGAAACACGTCGTTTTGAATTTCTAAGGAATAATTTTTGATATAATTAGGACTCAAAACATAAGGCACTGTATAATCTACCTCGGCATTAGATTCGGGTAAAGCGTTTACGAAATCATCGATTTCACTGTTTAATTCTTTGTCTGTCGTGCCGTTAGTTAAATTAATGATAGTGTTGATTTGTGGTGTTTTGACGACTGCGTATTGGTCCGCAAAGTTAGAATTAGCGCATTCTAATATATCTCGATCTTGTTCTAAAGATTCCATCGAATACACAGAAGAAGAAGAATATCGTTTTTTGTAATTTAAAGCCCTATTTGACGAGGATGGCCTTTTACGCGAAGAAGATGAATTTACTGTCGTTACCGTTATGGGATAACAAGTCGGTACTGTTTTGTTAGTTAATAAGCAGTAAATTTTATAACAACACAATTGAGCGTCTTTATCGGTGTAATAAGGCAATACGAAATTTATATAAAACTCTAAAGATTCTTTACTCGATTGTTCGACGTGATCCAATAATTTAGTATGTAAAATAGGATCGTGTTCGGGAACTAACTTGATGAGCCAATTGAATAAAAAAAAAACGAACGTATACTCGTTTTCTTCTGTTTTTATTAAGCCCCAATAGTAATCGCATTTATTATTCAACCCTATGAAATTTTCGAATAAACAAGAAGGTCGTATCAATTGTGAGATATCAGAATTATGAGATTTGATTAAATTGTCGATAGTGGGTGTAAGATACAGAAATTTAGTGGTCATAATTAAGAAGATCTGGCTAGTATAGCGGATCTTTCCACAGATATTTGTCTTAAGAAAGGCATGCACGTTACTTGTGGATGAGGTGTGGTAATAATTCTATATCTCAATCGGCAAAACATATGATCCGTAGGGGAAACAAATAATAGTTTCTGCCCACGAACGATATCAGAACAAGCGTCGTTTAAACAAAATACACAAGTGGCATTTCGGTCTGGAATAAGGGTTGAACAAGGCACGTCATTCTTGTCAACTGCGATATACATAACTTGTCTATCACTTCTACTGTTCATTTCTTGCAAACTGACGTTACCACTCATCACCAATACATCATCTGTAATTAGCGGATTTGTACGACATACTTGTACGATTATGCACAAATAAATCGCCTTCAATACGTTCGTGTTGATCATCTTGAGGCCTGTAAAGAAAGAAAGAAAGAAAAAATGATTGGCGGTGTAATATTAAAAATAATATCAGAATCTTGTTTTTGGACTAAAATATTCGAATATCAATCCATACCAATATATATATAACGCTATGGGGATACAATATTAAAAATTGGGCTGTATTATTTAAAACTGACGATCATACGTATCAACTTAGAACATCCCTCTATAAAATCGTAGCACAATTTGAAAATAATACAGATATTTACCTAAATCGAATAGCTCAAAATTTATATATCGTCAATTTAAAATCGGCTCAATTACCGCCTCAACAAGACGAAAATTCTAAATTAGTTTTTAAATTGACGGACAAAGTAAATAATTTAGATAAAATATATTTGTGTCCGATCTTATCTAGCAACGAATTATGTTTACAACCGGTATTTAACAAAGATTACCGTATTTACGAAGAAAATAATGTACCGAAGTCGGGGTTATTAATCGTAGAATATTTAAAATACCAACACGTTGTTATTAATATTAACAAATATATTTGTAAACACGACACGAATCGTTTTAGAACCGTGCTTTTTAATACGTATACGGAAAATTTTAAAGTCGAAGTAATCAAGACGAAACACAATTCCACTCATTGTTTTTACTGTAATATCGTTCGTAAAATACCAACGTCTCATCATACGACGCTTATCTTTCATCCGCGATATACGCAAGCTATACTAAATTTTTAAAAATGATCCGAAATACTAAATATCTCTGCTTGCACGCGTTGATACTCGTGTTTTTTTTAGGTTGTCTCACAATGTTAATATCATCTATAATTCTGCAGACATAGGACTGTCTTTATGTTGTAATTATGGCATGGGACGGGTGTATTTACCGTCTACAGATTATTTGTTATTTAGAGAAGATCGTGACCGTATGTACTTCATCGCCTATGGAACCGGTATTACGAGGTTCGATAATTTCCATTGTTTCGGATTTAATTTTACGCTTTTAGTAGTGCGAATCGATAATAACTTTGTAACATCCGTGCAGCCCACGGTTAATTGTTCGGATCCGACAAATCATGTCATATCGAAAAATAATTTACTTACCGTAAACGTTACCAATATAACGAATCAAGATAGTGTTTTAGGCGAATCGGATAGATATGTCGTATTCGAAGACTATCATGCGCAAAATAGCAGCGTGTACGTCACTTCTGTCAAATATTTTATCTTTAATAAATTTAACTTGAATAACGTTACAATTACGAAGTGTATCAATACCAATACCGGTTACAATGTCCCCGTATACAATCCCATCACTTTAGATTGCACCGGAGATTGTGTTTTCGTATGGTATATAAGTAATTTTATATATTATACTTTCGTTTATTACGAAGGTAAGTCATTGCCCATAAAGTGCGTATTATATATAGAATAAAATGTCTAGCGTATATTACACCAATAAAAATAAGGTAACTTTTAAATTCGATTTCGTATCTTCTTTAAATCACAGTAACGTAGATTTATTATGGAGATACATCCCTTGTAAAGATAATATTACCAACCACATCATAGGAGAATTAAATTTGATTATACGGGATAGATTGTTGAACGAAGATAAAACCGAAATACCGTCTTACATAGACGAAGAATTACAAATTAGTAAATACTTTCCCCATACTGATATTTTACCGCAAGACGAATTGGAACTAATAGATTTGTTGGAAAAAGAAGAAATATGTATAAATGAAGAAACGGAGACGTTGTCGATGAACGTTTTATCGTCAATAAATATGATAGATAACGTAATCAATAGAATTTACGACTCTTATAAGAAATTTATGTTGGTCGGGTTCGAATATAGTCCGTCTCATTTTTTAGAAATATATCAAAAAACTTTACTTCTACAAACGGTATGTTATCATATGAATTTTACGTACGGACAAGAAATGGTCGTTTATTTTTTAAATTGTATGTCTAGAAGGTATTTGGGAATAAACTACATTAATATCAATTTTTTAGCTAAAAAGCTTAGTTCAAAATATACTGTTGCTATATGTCAAAGAGGATACGGTAAAACGACTATTCAAGCCTTTATAGCGGCATCCGCTTTATTGACGTTGAGAGATATGAATATATTTATGATTGCGCATAAAATGGAAGTTGTGCAACAAAATAGAGATAAAATCAAAACAGTACTCAAAATTTATAAAGTAACGAATGGATGTCATTTTACTTTAAAGTGTCCGAACCAAGGAATAGAAATTATTCACGAAGACGGTAGTAGATCTACTTTACGTATCGCTAGTGCTAAACACGACTCGGCTTTAAGAGGGCCGGATCCTAATTTATGTTTGGTAGACGAAACGTTTAGTATAGACGAAAGTAAAATTTCGACCATTATGGCTTTAGGATGTAGAAATCATTGTCCGATAACTTTTTTTACGTCTCCTAACAGATCTAGAATGATTAATTTTTTTAGAACGGATAATCGCATCAATTTCGGAGTTTTGTATATGTTTCGTCTATTTTGTACTAATCCTTTACATACGAAGTATAGTTATTCTCAACCGGCTTGTGTCAATTTATCGTTTTGCGTACCTAGATATTTAAATTTTCAACAAAATACCCGAGATCTCATGGAGATTTTAGCAGGTATATTTCATACCTATAATGACGAAATGGGGACTTTTACTTTTAATCAAATCATAACCGATAAAGAAAAATTTTTGTTTCACGAAGATTTTAGAATTTCTTTAGAAAACCCCGATACATTCATTAACGTATTCGAACAAGTCAAACGATACTACAACCCGCAGATACACGGGTTTATAAAAAATTTCATTTACATAGATCCTTCGTACGGAGGCGTAGAACAATCCGCTACTAGCGTCGTCGCTAGTTGCGTTTTGCCTTGGTCGGCTACTAGTAGTCCTATTTTATTATTCGCTAAATTCAAACACGTTCATATGAGCGATTTAATACACAACGATAGTTATATCTTTAACATGATTGCCGATAGTATAGAACATTGTAGAAATAGATTTGAATCCGTAGAAAACGATAAATATGTTAGATTTTACGTAGCGATGGAATCCAATAGCAGTCACGCGTCTACCCAATGCGTATATTCCAGTTTAATCGACGCTTATACGAATTATACTTGTCCGATATATTTGTACTACGGCGGTGGTAAAAACGCTCGAAATTGTAGACCCGGGTATACCCTAGGGTATATGAAAACAAGAATTTTTACAAAAATTATAGAATATAATCTAAATACGGGAGTGTTTCAAATCGACTGTTTCCTACCAGAAAGTTGCTTGATTATATCCGAATTGAAAAAACAATCTTTGAGTTTTAAAAGTATTCCCGGACACGGATTTAGCGGTAAACTCAATTTAAAATCTCAAGACGACTTAATCGTTTCGTTGGTTATGAGTTTTCATTTTTCGGAAACGTATTTGAAAAGCAAATTTAGAGGCGAATTTAAACCCATTCAAGAACATTTTCAACCTAAACTAAGAACGGGATTACTTCTAAGCGAGTTGAGAAACGATATAATCCCAAAACGATCCGTATATACTTCGTCGGACATTAAGACCATACCGATTGAAAAAAATCTCAAGAGACCCATGCCCGCCACTCCGACGTATCTGAAAAAGCGGCGGTTATTAGATTAAATTATATTATTATGATATGCGCTAAAACCCCAAAAAAATACGACGACGAATCAATCATGGCTCAATCGGCGACACATCGTTATTATCCGTACACGGACTCTCGTAAAAACATAACGGAAGATTTAATTAAAAAAAACATCGAAAGACGTCAAAAAGATCATTGGTTATTCGAAACGAAAGGAGTTATCGATACTCCGATTTTAATAGATACGGCGACGTCGATAGATTCCGTTAAAGACATAGACGATGCGTTCTATCCGGTTAATAAATCCGTTACTGAGAAATCGTCAGAAAAGACTATGTGGTTAGGGTTGGTTAAAAAACAAATCGCTCGACAATCGTTTACGTGGAGGTTATTAGAACGTATTACGTTCGACGAATATATAAGAAAATATATGTTACATTGTTAAACTGGTGCGGTATTCGGCGAATTATCAAATACGGGATTAACTAGCTTAAGAACGGGTCAATACGTATACGCGTTACCGCCTCTAAATTCTCATGTTAGTTTTAGCGAATGTCATTTATTTTCGTTATACGGTAAAACATTCGCACATCCTATGCTATTGGATCATACTGATTTAACTTCTCTTATAGACGATTGTTTACAAGCTCAAAGATGGTGTGCGCTAATAAATATACTCGAGGCGTTTAAAAACGATGATAATATAGCAAACGACACTCCTTTTACACAAAAATGTTCCGAGTGGGATACGATTTTTAAACAAGAAAAAGAATTTTTGGAGAATGAATCCGGCAGTTCCTTCGAAGTTACCAAAGCGAATGCGGAGGAGACTATAAAAAACATTAAAGAGAAAAAATTTAATTGTAAAAATAGCAATTTATTTAGATGGATAGAAGAATATAAATTAACTCTCGAAGAGATGAAACTTTTATATGGTTATTTAACGTGTTTGAAACCTGTCGGTAAAATTTTATCACACGTTCATCCTTATAATTTAGTCCGTAATAACCAAAACGTTAATATAGGCGGTGTGTTTCGAATCATGTATATTTAAAATATATCTACCGTAATATGATCGCTATACTCTATTTAAATATATAAAGAGAGAGTAAAGAATAAAATCTAAATTAGTCTTACTATCTATCGGTCGATAAAATGGATGAAGAATACGAAGATAAATTCCTTATGAAATGTGTAAACCTGTACAAAGCAGAAGACGTTATTTTTTTAGAACAAGTGGAAATTTGGATAAACGGGATTCACAGCAATACTCCTTCCGATACAAAAGACGAATTGTTAAAAAATTGGATTTACGATTTAGATAATAAATTTTGGTACGATCCGCTATGTTTCATCAAAACGTTATATAGCATCATCTACAAGGCGTGGATACCGGAACACGGGGTGTGCGTTTACAAATATATAACGAATCCAACTTGCGCATCAGCTCACGAACACAAATATTTACAAATGTTAGCGCCGTTCACTATACCGTTTCTTATCAAAACACCGGATGGATTGGTTTACCCATTTAACGGATTCGATGTGGACATTCATTATAGAAATATTTGCAAAGATTTGATTACCAAAAAGCATTTAGAAACTTATTCTATTTGTGCTTCTATGGTCATTCATCACAAATTTATCCTCGAAACAATTATCTACATTGCCACGTTCCTGGACAAATTATACAAAAAACAATTGCTGTGGAGAGACGCAAAATTGTCTAATGTATTGTTTCAGCCAAACTCGTTGGAATACAAAATCGTTGACATCGGATCACTGACAGGAATTGACGAAGAAGATGAAGACTGCGAGTATCATCATAATACATTCGCATGTGTTAAGCCTATTTTTCGTAAATATAAGTATTTCAATACTTATGCCATTGGAATAACGTTATTGGAAATGATTTGTACCAGATTCGATTTGGATTTCTTAGTAGATAACTTAGAAAAAACGGTTGAAATAATCAAGAAATATAAATCTTATAATCTTACTTGTGATACTTTAGTGAATTTATTATTCTTTTGCTTCGGCGAAAATTTACAATTACTTAAATCTGATGATACAACGACAACCCCTGTGCCTTGGCCAGTATTGTTCCATCATATAAATGTACAAAAACATTTACTTCGTATTTCTTAGTTATTTATTTATGTATATGCAATAAACAATAAATTATAAGAGTTTGTGAAAAGCATGTACTAATACAAAGTAATATCCCAATTACTGTATGGGGAATCAAGGATATTATTATATTAGTACAACCTTTTCAGGTATTATACGGACAGTAGTCATTTCAGTTTTTGTACGAGTGATTTATTTTTTTAAAAAACAATCATGAATGTAAACAAGGACGACGAAGAGGGATACAAAAACACATCCCCTACGACAGATAGCAGTACTGACGAAGAAATAAATCCTTATACCGTATCTACCGAAGAAGATGAAGAAGAAGAAGATAGAGAAGAAGAGCTAAAAAAATTATGGATAAATTACGAAGATATACGCGAAGGTAGTGAAATAGTATTCGGAAAAGACGATAAAAATCGGAAAGTTTTCATTAAATTATACGCGCTGAATCTTAATAAAAATAGTTATGTATGTGTATTGATTGAAAAGGCGACCAATAAATCGTATATACTGAAAGCGATGCTTCCCAATGAGGATAGTGAGACTCCGTATGAAGATGTTGAAACCCAATTATTGTTAGAAAAATATTCTTGTCATTTATTGAGAATCTTTTTACGCGTTCCTAAATACATCGCATCAGATGATTGTCGAGCTTTAGTCTACCCTAAATTTGATATCGATTTAAAAAAGTATATATTATCCCAAAAGGAAACCCCGATCGGTAGAGAATATGCTTATACCGTGTTGCGTTGGATGTATCAAATTTGTTCGTTTCTATATTTCGTTCAAACGACTAAAAAAGTGTTGTTGTTAGATTTTAAGTTACAAAACGTTTTAATCGACATGAAAGACAACGTTTTATATTTTGGGGATAATTCTATGTTAATTCACATAGACGAATTAAACAATGTTGATTATATACCTCACGCGACGCCGATGTTTACTCCGCCGGCGAATACTTACTGGGGTAAACACGTTTATTACTACTATAATCGAATCGTCGGGGCTATGTTACATTTTATGTTATACAAGGAATATCCCAATTCCATAAAGTATATCGGTCACTTTAAAAAATATAAACTTCCAAAAATGCCTAAATTACCGACCCCGTCGTTAGAAAAATTATTGCATATGTGTTTCGATTATAATCCGAAAACATTAGTTCCTACATACACTTGGTGGCAAATTTGTAACTACATTTTCCGAATGTTTAATCAAAGCGTAGATCCTTTACTATTGCCGAGTGATGAAGACATGACTAGAGTTAATATAGAACATATCAAATTAACTAACAATCCCGACGATCTCGTTACTCAAGAGGCTATATTTAATCTTATGGAAGTAGACGAGTTTGAAAGTATGACGGAAGTCAGAAGCGTAGACGTTAAATCGTTATCGGAAGACATGTTAAGAATTATTCCGAATAAGTCAAGATATAAAATTCCGTCTGAAAATCGAGACATTTTACTAAACGATTCATTCCCTGGTGGATCAATCGCCTTCTAAAAACATTAACGAAATGGCCGAGAAATTATCCAAAGGAAAAGATACGATTAAATATACGACCGTTCCGAGCGTTAACGATTTTATAGGCGCTGATATTCGAACTGTTGAAAATGCTGATATTAAAATTGGTCATTTCGTTATAGAAAACGATGCTAACGTCGATGAATTAAACAAATCCAGAACCGATATCAAAAAGCAAGTTAAAAAATTGAATACAGAACGTAAAAAACAAATTAAAGAAGCCGAAAAAAAAATACCCATCGATATGGACGTGGATGTGTCGAAAACACCTATTACAGAAGAAGAGGAAGAAAAAGATGATGATGATGAAGAAGACAGGTTTAAAGACGCAGAAGCCATTAGAATCATATTCGAACAATATAATGGAAAAAAAATGAGCCAATCCTCGGTTACGGAATTTATCAAAGTGAATGATAGACTATTCACGAGATCGAGGACCGAAAATGCGAATACGGGTGAATCGAGCCAAATGATGGAAGAAATTGGCCTAACTCCTTCTGTACCTGTTCGAGCCATCGTAGATCCTGAAATTACTGAAGACGCATCAAAAAGTCAAATTAGATATACCATAACTAATATCATGGCTAATTGGGGAGCCAAATTTAACAGATACGTTTTAGATGCTTATAAATTCAAAATCGATATAACTAAAAATGAAAATATAAAAAAATTCGGACTTATGATGAGGGTCACCGCAAAAAAACTTAAAGAATTATTCGAGTTGATCAGCCCAGACGATCCTATGTCGCCACAATTTTCCGACGTTACGATCTATGTTCAGCCGAACGAAGGCGTTTACTTAACGTTTCCCAGAGTCGAAAATATCAGACAGTTATTTCCTACTCAATACGTAGATCCTATATATTTATATCCCTTATTACAAACCGATCCGTTGAGAAAAAATATCGCCAGATCTCAAAATATGAATGATGTTCATTTGATCTGTAAAGTTTGTAGTTATATTCATATTAGTAATTATTGTCCTTTACAGGGGCATTTAAGTTACTATCGAGACAATATAACCGAACGAGACTGGATTCCGCGTGTCATAACGTGTCACTGCGATATGCATCGGAAAATGGGATATTGCGAAACTCAACAGCATCGATATCTTCAACTTTTAGACGAAATGGCCACTTCTTCCGGTATTAACGCGGAGGCTGATATAAACGAAAGATTAAGAACCTTAGACGCATTTATGAAAAATACGGAAAACGAATTTTTGGAAGACAATAAATCTGAGTATCTATCGGGAAGTTATCTAGATTCTTTGCTTAAAAATTTCTTAGATAGCGAAACCATAAATCCCGACAAAGCGGATTGGTATAAACTAATGATTAATATGACTACCGACGAACAGAATTTAATCGGTAATAACCAATCCGTTTTCGAAATGGATGATAACTTATACGACAACAACGTTACTCAAAAAATAACGATAGACGATCACGTCATACCATCATCCGCTGGTGCAATTCCTAAAATTAGTCATAGTATAAATATACCCATAGATGATGTTGTGAATACGATTAAACACGGGGGGTTATCGACGGAATTACAATCTTTAGTCGACGTTACCGGGTTAGATCATGAAGTTTCAAAGTCTATTCGAAATGAAATTTCCCCTCTTTCTAAAGCACCCTCTAAATTCGCTATGGAAGTTATTATGAACAAATCGGTTTATAGCGGTTTGCGAGATTCCGAACGTTATTTGAATTATAAAAATATGGTCGAAACCGAAGGAAAAGACTCCGCGTTGGTTGCTTACGATAATATACCCGCCCCAGTCTCTGCCGGTTATGTCAATCGATTGTTTTTACATCCTATAGAAACTACGATCGACGATCCCGAATATAACAACCCCGTTAAACCCCCGGCGGAAAAACCGTTAAACGAAGAAAAAGTGGATATGATAGATACGGATTTATTACAAAGAGTGATAAACGAGGCAGGATTAAACGATGGTGGTGAATTATTTTTCCCACCATACGTCGGTATCGATGATCGAGAAGAACAGGAATTATTCTCAGAGAAAATCTTAATGCCTTCGTTTACCACTACAACCGGGTCTACCAGACCTAATCGCGTCCCCAAAAATAGAGAAGAAGGCCCAAAAGTATCTCGCGCAATACGTGGAGACGCTAAAGAGTTTGAGAATAAACGTCAACGAGGAGTACGAAAAGTCGTTAGTATATACAATAAATTTTTTAAACAAAAAGAACCGGCCAAAGTGCTGAATCTTAACTCAGATACTATTCACCTATGGAAATTAGCAGAAGAGACGTGTATCCCCGAACGCGTACGTAAAAATATGACGAATAAAGTCCCGTTCGAGAATCTGGACGAGGATTACGAAACTCAAATGTTACAAATGACCAAACAAGTTTTCTATTTCGGTCAAGACGAAAAACAATCTCGCGAAATGTATATCAAAGACTTAACCATTTACGATATAGCCAATATGACGATCGAGAGCGCATTGTTTTTATCGTTGGATACTAAAAAATATTCTAGTTCTACGTTACAAGCGAATGCATTAGCGTTACAAGAAACTCTATGCCGTAAAGCGTATAAAAATTATGTTTTAAAAGTATACAAATCTAATTTGTCCGGCGAGCCTCCGCCAGTAATGGACAATAATGTTCGCTGGTACCTAAATTGGGTTCAATTTCGTACTAGATTAAGAATTCAAGCCAAAGCTATTGAAGTTAAACGCGAAATCGAAAATTTTAAAAAGAGACATTATTTCACCAATTCTTGGACGCAAGCTCAAATCGTAGCGTATTGCCCCTCGTATTACGTCGATATTTTTAACAAATCGGCGACTAAAATGAGATATCATTCCGACGTTTATAAAATGTTAAGCGCCAAACTTTCGGGAAGATTAGAACATAAACGCGCTCATTTCGAAGACCATATGGACCCGCCGAAAGTTCCTTATTCTATGAATAATTTACCCGAACCACCTCCTTTGGACCCCGTAACGTACATTCAATCTAAAATTAGTCGTTTAGACGCTATACATTCCGATTTTAATATCGAAATGAAACTAATTTACGCACACGTTATGGCTAATATGGGTATAGTCGAAGATGAAAGTTCTTTGATTTATATTAATTTAACGGACTCGGCTAATTATATATTCGTCGACGGAAAAGTAGAAAATGAAATGGAAAAAATATATAGATACGTAGTCGTAAGCGATCGTAATTCCTATTCGAATTACTGGACTGGTATGATAATAGACACCGACGAAACTAATCATAACGTTATAAAACGTACGCATCTATTGAATAAATTGACAATTAAATCGGGATCGGGAAATGTGAGTAGATACCCATTCATCGCGCAAACGTATTTCTTTCGAAAGGATTCTGAAAACGACGGTCTTACGAGAAATAATAATATAACCAGTTGGCCTTCGAACGTAATTCAAGCCGTAAAATTTCAAAATAAACTTTTTGACGAAAAAGTAACTGCTAAAACGGTTAATAAGTCGTTAGATTCCCAACGCGTGTATATACCTAAAAAGAAAATATCGAAATCTAAAATTTCAGAAGAACTTATACCCAAAAAAAGACGAAAAGAAGCTACTAAGAAATCGCCCAAAGGCCGATACAAATCTAAAGAATTTATAGAAGATTCCGACACCGACGATAATCCGTCGAAAGATCCCCAACCGTCTACGTCTACCGGTGGGGAGCTACTCAACCGTATAAAAAGTCTGTGCCAAAAGATAAGTTAGAAAAACAAAGTGTTCGAGACAAAAAAGTACGCCCCGTTATGGTAGAACCTACGGATTCGGGCTTCGATAATATTTCCGACACGACGGACAAGTTTCGATCGTCTATTATACGTACCGGTAACAAACGCAAATCGAACGATATCCCGTCGACAAAATAAAAAAATAAAACTTCCGACATTATCGATTTAAAAACGTCTACGGATAAAGTTAAAGAAACCGTCGATTCTATAAATTATAGAGAAGAAGACCAACATAAACTCCTAGATTTGTTGGTTAAACAAAACGATGCGAAGAAACGACTCGACAAAATATTATCGCCGCTTCCGTTTAAAATGAGTTTAAACGAATTGAAGTCGGCGTACGCGGATTGGAAAAAAGGAAACCCGGTTCCTTATCACGCCGCGTCATGGCCAAAGTCCTATACCGAAACTATCGACGTGTTAAAAAGAAATAAAATGTATTTCAATTTGAACCCCGAAAGTTATAATCCGTACGACGTTATAACGGCTAAGGGATATATGACTCAATTGATATACAATAAATACAGCGCTAAATCACAAGCCCTTATGATTTTACCCGTTTTAACTCGCTATAACGAAAATGCATTCGTATGTACCCTGATCGAATTTCTTGTTCTAACGTGTAATTTATTCATTATACCGATAGCGTTAGAAGACGAAAATTTTTACATGGTGTGTATCGTAGAATACAGCAACATTCATATAATTACTAATTATTCGGGTAGGTCATCAAATTCGTATGAATGGTATAAATCTCATGGTAATAGAGTCATAACCGCTATTTTGAGGATTGTCGGCAATTTTAAGATAAGCGATCCGTTACAAATACATCGATATCCCAAACCGGGACCGGCCTGTATATATAAACTCGGACATGTTTACAACGCTATACTTTTCGCCAAAGAGGGCGATCCACAACTTAATTTCGTTAGAGATATATTACAGGTTGGTAATGACGAAAGCGTCAACTATGAACAAAACATCGATTTAATTTTAAAATACGCAAAAGTACACGGGGTTTTTGGAGTAGTCAGAGATCCTCAAAAGGATTTAATGATAAAACTACCTCCGTTTCTATCTAGAATGAAAAACGAAAAGTTAAAGGAACTTCAACGATATACGGACCGATACGAAACTGTCGAAACTTACGTTAAACATTGCGCAAAATTTTACAAACCGGATACGATATTGTTCGTGGATTACCAAAAATCTACAGAAGATTTCGCAAGTCGTATGAAATTAAAAACTACGAAATTATTGTTTATAAATCACTCAGACGCGTTGTTCGTCGGACTCCCTCATTTAAATATCGTCTATAAATACCACGTTGCCGAGATATCCGACGATGTAATTCGTAACGTATCCCTTCGTTCGAAATTACCCGTTTGCGAAAAGACTATTAACTTACAGCATTTAGATTTCAAGTACCAAAGATTATTGTTTATCGATTTATACATCACTAACGCGTTTTATAGAAATGTAGATAGCATGATCAACGACAACTTGGAAATTATATCTCGTTTAAAAAGCGATCTCAAAACCTATTTTAGAGCCAAAGTATATCACGCGATCACGGCAGATACTTTATTCTATCGCGGCGATTACATTAGTCTGAAAGGATTTTTTCAACCAACTCCGGTACCAGAGCTATTAGACGAATTTAAACTGAACGAGATAGTGTCTAAATTTAATGGGTTGAGTGTTACTCCCGGGATACATTATAATAACAATAACGATATATACTTTTATCCAGTTTGCGTAAGTCCTGAGAACATATACCGTTATGTACAAATGTTGAGACAATGGACCTCCGAATTCATGGCTAAAGTCGTATCGTCACAAAATATAATTTTTAAAACGTCTAAATCGTATTATATTTACATCGAAATCGGCGTCCAAAGAAATATCGAGGAGGTAAAAAGCATCCCGATAGTAAAAACGAAAGTTTATATACCCAACGAATACATCGACGATGCGGAAATGGCTTCTTTCTTTCATCCGAAAACGGAATACGAGCCTGTCGCTAGTAAATTTAGTACTCGTACGGCCCGTAATAAAACTCACATCGTAGAATTTAAACGATATCATAAAGATTTATCGGGTAATACCAAAAAAAACGAATTTTGATATCTCAATATTACGCTCTTTGGAATATGGCCGCTAGAGCCGGTTTGGTAAAAAAAGCCGGTATGAATCAGGTCGATTTTAGTTTTTTTAACTGCACCAAAATGCTTGCCAACGCGTTCGAAGATTAAGTGCAACATACTAAATTGTACATGAGTAAATCTATATCTATGGTTAAATCTATGGGATTTATAATATACCTATCGTGTTGTTTCACGACACAATCGTCGGTTAATTTTGTCAAATTAAAGTCCAAATTAGGGATTATGATAGAAGACACCGTTAATTCGTATAGCGTAGATAACGCTAATTCGCTATCGTTCGGCGCGAAAAGTAATAAATCCAAAGCGTCGAACACGTTTATAAACCGGTTATACGACAGCTTACTGTTTTGACGATAAGTGTACAATTCGTATAGTTTATATTTGGTTAAATTTCGAAGTCTATCGAGGTAATCGGCAGACGAAGATTCTGATATCGTAATTGATTTGCTATAAACGATATAGCCTATCATTTGATTCCAATTTATAGATCTATATACTCTCCAACAGGTTTGTGGAGTGTGAAACAAATTAATGAATTGTATTATAATTTCTATTTTACGTATGTTATGCGATAATCCTCGATCGTCTTCCGAGAAATGTATAAATTGAAATAATTCGTCTAAATTGATTTGAATGTATTTAGTTATAAGATTTTCGGTTAAAGTAAAATTTATATAGTATTTTTCGAACGTATCGAGGGAAATGTTTGATTTAATCAAAACGTCTGTGCTGTCGACGGCTGTTAATTCATCGAACGATTCTATTCGATAATCGCATTTCAACATTTCTAATAAAACATCGGTAAACACGTCGGTTCTTCCGTTTAAGCTAGCTTCGCAGGTGTATAAACTACTAAGATAATTCATAATATACCCGGGATCGTCGTTAATTTCTGGCATTGATTGCGATTCGTACAAACGCTCGGCATGGTTATCAAATTTTCGTAAAGCGGGAAGGGCGGTCTTTACATTCGAATTGCTATAATATATGTATAAATTCTTAATTCTACGTATTCGGCCTATGCTTTGAATAATATTCGTTATGGGGCAACAATATTTTGTACAAGGTAATACCAAAAATGTGTAGTCGGAACATTGATCGGTATTAAAATCTATACCAATACTCAAAACATTCGTGTAAATTATAGCGTCTATATCCGTTAAAACTCGTTCGTTACGCGCAGAATCGCATAAATCGTTCATATTAACGTTTTTATACTCATCTCCTGTGATTAAAGCGATGTTTTTAGACGGATATAAAAACGTCAAACAAGCGTAAATAAAATTCGCGGTAGTTTTGCTTATACAGATGATAGATATACCATTTTTCGAGTGTTGTAATTTTTTACAAATGACGTATCCTAGATCTCGTTTCCAAAACCCGGTGCCGAATCGTTTATAAGATTTACCTAAAGTCGCTATGTAAGGTATATAAGAATCGGTAATCTTCGCTGTAAGTTTTTTTTCGATATTTAATACGATATCGCTAATTTGATACAATACGTTATTCGCTTTCTTCAAAACGCGATTAGCGTAATTCGTGTAAGCAATAGTCGTCATAGACATACCTCCGTCGTATAATCTAATTTTTATAGACGTCGGTTTGTGTATGTTATTGAATATATAATATTTGGGGTCTTTTTGACAAGACCATAACAAACATCGTTGTACAAACCATATATAATGCGTAGTGATATGAGCGTCTGAAATGATTACGTTCGGTATAACGTTTATGAGATTCGTAAAAGCTTTGGTAATTTTAAACCTAGTTTCATAATCCGATACTTCCGAGATTAATTGTTGGCATATGCTAACGAATTCGTCTAAAACTAAAAAGTCGTAAGAACATGTTATATTACATTTCGGCGTTAATATACCTTCGAATCTCAATATAGATTGTAATTGTACTACTAATCTCGGATGATTAAAAATGGATAATTCTCTAAACGTAGTCGTTTGATAATTATCTAAATCCATTAATGAAGCCATCATATTACAAAATGTAATTCTCGCTCCTATAACCAATACGCTGCGGTCTTTACACCATTGGCGGATTAATGTCGATTTCCCAGTGCCCATAGACGAATTGATAATACAAAATTTATGAGATTGTAATTTAGTGTTAAAAACTTGATGGTCGCATAAATTTACGGTATTTTCCATAGAGTCTACTAATCGCTCGTCGTTAGATATATATTTTTCGTTAATATCGACGATATTCGTGGTTATTCTATTACGTTCTAAACTATGCATATGTTGCATGTAAGAAATTTTAATTTTCGACCTTGGATCTAATATAACGTCGCGTTTATTCAATATTCTAGATTTTCTTTTTGGTTTAGATTTTCTTTTTGGTTTAATAACGGGCGTATCAGACACCTTATGTATTCGATTACTAGCCGATACATTGGTAGTGATATTGAATTTGGCTTTTAATTCTTGTAACCCCATGGTGAGAACGATAATTAATTTTTTTCGAAATATATGTATATATATATATATGATTTATATTTAACGATTTGATGATATTTTTTTTACGTTAATATATGATATAATGTTGAGCACGCAGTCTAAAATGACCGCGTATTATAAGTCGAAAGAAGTTAAAAAGAAAAAACGAAGCGAAACGGATAAGAAAATAAATTTTTGTAAAAGAGGTATTTGTAGACATAACCGTATACAAAATTTATTAATTAAAAACATATCTAAAACTAGCGATTTACGAACGTTGCCGCATTCGGCAGTAACGTCATTATTACTTAAAATCGACAGTATCGTCAAAAGACATTGCGGTGCGGATGAGAATTTTTCTTGTTACTTGTATAAAGAAGTATCATTCGTATATACTAAGCCTAGGCGATGTGATTTAGTTTTACACATACCCGAGGCTCGTTTATTATTTTTAATCGAATTGAAAACGACGTCTAATCGTAAAATCTACGATAATCCATTACGACATTGGTATAACCAAATATCTTCTACGTTTTATCTACGATGAATATTTGTCGATTATCTCCTTCTTTACGTATATCTCAAAAACTTCGTGTATATAGTTTATTAACGGTTAGATTATACCACGTAAAAAGAACTCAATGGAAATTTAACGAAGATATTACAAAAATTACTCATACCAATGTCTTACCGATTATGCCCACGCCGGCTTGGTTAAAAACGAGATCCACGAAATGATGAAAATATTTGTTATAAAAAAAAGTTTTTTTAAAATCTTACATACTTCACAATGAGCTTTACATTCCAATTTTGTATTATATTTTCGTGTTGGTTTCATTTAACCGCGTCTCAATTTCGTAGGCCGATTACGAATTTGAATACTCGTATGCAATATAAACCTAATAAAAATGACATGTCTAAAATACAAGATTTGATGAAATTAATACCCAAAGAAAAGTTTCAATCCATACCTAACGATTCTTCTTCTAGGTTGACCAAAGCTTCCGACTACGAATATTGCATGGATAAATTGCCTATCCATAAAATGTTACTTAAGGAAGCGTTCATACCTCGTATATTAACTTTTTTTTATATAAATTTAATCGCATTCGTATTACACATAAATTTATTAATTTCGTGTTTTTTTTATGTCTATCGTTATTATTATGTCAAATTTAATCTTATCGGCCGGCGATGATAACCAAATACATGAATTATGTAAAATGTATAGTCAAAACATTATTAACAATTCTTATACCGAATCCAATATAGGAGAAATATATTACGGACTCGTATTATTTCATCAGTATCTTAAAGACATACATAAGTTTAAAGTTATTCATACTAAATATAAACATATTCGTTCATTACCCACCCAATTATATAAAATTATCTTAGAATCCGTGTGCGAAGGAAGTCTTAATAAATTTACTTTAAATTATAACGTTTTGTATAATCATTTGCAGATATTAATGTAAAAATGATTTCGGACGTTAAAAAAACGGACGACTCTCGGGGAAAGAAACAAATTGAAAGTTTTACTGTGTCTGATTTACAAAATAATTTCATCAACTTTAAAAAAATTAGTCGTGACGTATACGTCGGATCTATCTCTGAAATTAAGAAATTACAACTACCGGTATTAACTATACTACAATGTATCGTCAAATTAACGAAAATGACTTCTCCGGCCATTGATATCAGATACGATCCTCACCAACCCATAGAAGGTATCATCACCATCTACAATCAACATACGGCCACTATAATCAAAGGCAATATAACCATTAATGAAGACGACGCATTGATGGAAATGATCACGCAAGAAAGAACTATGGTCGATAAACCTAATTTTATATCTTATTTTTTTTTAAATATTACATCTTCGACGTCGGAATCGTAGGAAAATGCAGGAATGGTGTTTTTAGTTTGCAAACCAACCTGATTGCCACGAACGACATTTCTTATAAATTAAAATTTTTCATGGTCTTAGATAGATATTATTACCTTATTATTGCTTTATTGATCAGTACTTTAATCTATATTCTCGACGTATATTACTCTAATGTTTTGTTTGTTTTTTATGAAAAATTGAAATTTTGGGGGTCGTCACAACCTCCGTCACAATCTTCTTCTTCATCCACGAATAAATTTTCGTTTTTGTATAATGAATAAATAAACACTTTTTAACATTTTGGGGGATAAAGATCGAATGAGACGGTATAAGCATAAACTATTCGGTTTATTACTATTTACCTCTTTATCGTACTTTTTATTCCAACAAAAATATATATGAGTTTATTGGTTTGTATTTATTAATTTTTTTTAGACATTGCTTTTATAAATATATTACGTGCACCATTGACATCACGATCTAACCTGAACCCACATTTATCACAAACATAGATCTTTGCTGCACCCAAATCCAT
>JAUUEB010044422.1:0-25673 GCA_032362205.1 Clione limacina
ATACTTAACACGGTCACCCACCTATGAGCACATGTTTACCTACACTTAACACGGTCACCCACCTATGAGCACATGTTTACCTACACTTAACACGGTCACCCACCTATGAGGACATGTTTACCTACACTTAACACGGTCACCCACCTATGAGCACATGTTTGCCCACACTTAACACGGTCACCCACCTATGAGCACATATTTACCTACACTTAACACGGTCACCCACCTATGAGCACATGTTTGCCCAAACTTAACCCGGTCACCCACCTATGAGCACATGTTTGCTAAGGCTATAACCCACATAAGCGCACATGTTTCCCCACACATAACACCAATGAAATAAGAGTAACACGGTCAGCTGAGGCTGTGAGAAAGTTGTTCTTACTAGAGTTCTCCCTCTGTACACAGATTTTGTAAGACCACTTATACATAAGATTGCTACAATTAGAATGATATCGTCATTAATTAAGCAATAATCCAATATTCTGTGGCCAAGGTTAACATTCCTATGCAAGTCACGTATGTTGTGATTTGTCATGCTGCATAGAATCTGTTATTGAGTACTTAGCGGCCGTGCTAAGAGTCAGTCGCGTTGTCAGTCATTCATTTGTTATTCCGTTCCAATGCATAAACCTTCGGTTTAAAGACCACTTGTCTGTCTTTAAACGACCAAACAGTGTTATTTAGTAGCTTGATGGCTAAGATTGATTACAGATTTGGAGGGTCTTTAACTCACTCATTTGCCTATAGAGAACGCTTCATTCTACGTAGACATACACTTTCATGATTTATTGACATATTTTATATCTTAACTTGAAATGTTTCAATCAATATCCTTTATGTCCAGCTTATGACAGACATAAGAAAATAAAACTTTACTCCACTATTATTTTTCATCTACATGTCCGTGCACCTTATGCAGTTATATTCATTACCAAACATATTTGACATTCCAAGTAGCTATTTAATTCAGAAACACTGGTTCAACCACAATCATTTCATCAACATTAATTTATGTAAATAACAATCAACATACACATCAAAGATACAAGTAGGGATTCCCCTAGAGCAGACGACCTAATTTCTCCTCTTAAGATATATGCATCATTTAACACGTCGGCATTCGGCACATTATCTCCTAGCCCTTCCTTTATCTATTACAGGTTTTACTTATTTTCTTTACATCTTTATCTACAGGCTTCAGCATCCTTTGTATATAATAATGCAATACTGATGTCACAACTTCTTTGTTCCCCGAGTGCTGATTTAATGTTACAGAAAACGAAACAATCTAAAAAGCAAAGGGGCAAAAAGGTAAACCATAGACGCGTCTGGAATGCATGCTATTTACATAAATCTTTTAGGAGTTGACATTTGCGGTCCTTGGAGGTACGTACGGGGTAAGTCTTCATTTGCCCATCCTAGTTGTGAAACTGAATATGTTTTGATAAACAATATGTACTCTTAATATCATCGTGTTTGTCCACGCGTCTGGAGTACATCCAAACTTGACCACTATATAATTAATTAGCACTGTCGGAGATACTGTAGATCACACACAGTAGTCTGTCCATCAGCTATAATTAACACGAAACTAATAACTATTAATAATTAATCATTAATAATGATCACTTATCGACCACAACAATTTGACATTCAATCTCAATAAGGGAAAAGGTGAGCACAAAAATTGGTATTATTTGGTCTATCAACCGCCTTTTCGTCGTATTTTTGTCTTGCGGATAACACAATTCCGACAAAAACGCGCTGCATAATTCCTTTGCACTTAAGGTTCTCACGCTGTCCAATATCAACATTGACAAAAAGATATTTTTAGATCAAATAGATGCCCTGGATAAAAACTTAATGTAATCAGATTCCTAGCAATAGCTATAATAAACATGAGGTTTCCCTTCTATGAGAAGCTAATGCCCTTGAAAAACTGCCAATACGTTCTAAGTGAGCAATGGAGTGACACTTGTGTGAGTAAATTAACATAGCAACAACTAACTGGAGCAGACATCATACCAATGGACTATGGCAAACTACCAACATTAATGTATTATGTTATCGACACTCTTGGCTTTCTTAATACAAACTAATGATTCGAGTAAACAACCACTTAACGCCTGACAGGGTTACACATACACTGGGTCATCACGTAGAAATATACTTGCTTCCAACCATTAATTGTAAAATAACCAGTTAAATCACCACTCTGAAAGCCAAGCTAAAGGTTAGAATCAAGTAATTAAACACTGTTTTTCAGCACCTGTGACCAAAATAAAAGGTTAGATGATATGAAGGCTGTTTTAAAACATTGAAAAATGCTTAAGTGGTGTGTCATGTTTCATTATTTTATAATTTAGATTAAAAGTGGAGCATGTTAGCACAAAACATTGTAGAATATAATCGTCATTGTTACTACAGAGCCAATTTTCAACCTGGCATACGGTGACCATTCTTCGTCTTCTGACAGGGGAGATAACTTTCCAATGCCAGTTGTAGAAATAACAATGGATTTTTTTTCAAATTTCTATATTTTATGTGGCAAGGGTGTAACTTTAAATAAAACCACAAAAAGCTGCAGTTCATTCCTGAAACCAGGAAATTGAGCCGAGGTTCATTGGATTTACATAGTAAAATATACTCTTTTTATAATTACTTGATTCTAACCTTAAGCAGTCTATGATTGTAGTCGAGTAGTTGGCATGGTGTTGTATGAGTTTTACACCACATGTAACACAAGTACATGCTATAAAGCTTGTCCCATGTTAACGTACATGTATCAATCAAGTCAGTAGAGAATGGCCATGTTTGGACCTGTGACTCCAAGCGTGCCGTTTTTTAATAATAATAATTAAAGTATGAAAGCCGTTTTACATTGCACAAATTCCAACACAATGGGGACTGGCGACGTACATAATGGGGATAAATCCCGTCTACAAGGGTCTGATATGCATTATGCATGTGTTAACGTGCATGTGAGAAGGAACAATGAGTAGGGGGAGGGGAGGGTGGAAGATCAAATGAAAAACAGAGAGATAATCGCATACATGAGTGGAAAACGTTTTGATGCATAGACATTGTCATACAGCCATGAAAATATTTGATGTAGGAAATGTGTGTAGAAAAGAAAAAAATACAGAAGCATGAATACCGGCAAAATATCAGCAAAAAGGATTGGGCTAGGAAGAAAAGGGGGTCGGGGGTCGGGTTGATAGATTGACACAATTTGGGAGTACAAGGGCAAGTGTTGACATTATTGAGGACTCGTCAGGAGAACTGATTACTTGGTCAATAGAAGCATCACGACCGGAACAATAAGCGGAAAGTGGTTTGTGTGTCCGCTCTGTCAGCAATCATATAGAAATGAACAAATAGAGCATTATAACAATGAGAGAAACTGGTGCCAGAGTCGGTACAACAAATAATACGCTTTTTTATATCAAGAGTTATTTACTTGTTCGAGACTTTTTATCACCTGCAAAAGGTTGTCAAAAAACGGAACAAAACGAGCTGACAACATCGAGGGCGCTGAAATTCAAATAAGAATGCTGAATATATTTGACATGTTGTATGGTATGTGTCATAAAATATGCGTGTCACTATATCTGCATAATTCTATACATTACAGATAACAGGTGTCGTGGTGTGTTTTTGTCAAATCACGTTGAGAAGATGCAACAGTTTTATTTCACAACCAAGATGTTACATGGGCATGGTGTTTGATTTAAATAAAGTTCAGCAAGAAAGTAAGAAATAAGACTGACAAGCGGACTTAAGCAGGTTGGCAGGGATAAATAAGTATACAACTAACATCGAAAATACCTTGAAAAAAATGTTAAGTATGTGGAGTGAGTATTGTCTGTGAAAGAAAATACAAAGTAAAAATACAGAAGCATGAATACCAGCGATTGTCGAGTGGTGAGCGCACTCGACTCTCACTTGAGAGAAAGTGAGTTCGAGTCCTCGCGTCGACACTAATTATTTTCGGTAATACGTTGGGAAAGTGTTTTCAACTTATTTCCCTCTAGATATTAAAGAGTGAGTGATATGTCAAGACAGAAAGAGAATAGAGGCTGAATATATGAGAGAACGCCAATATCAAACCCTGAAATTATAATAAATGTTATTGAACATTCACTGGCTTAGCCTTTTCATAACCCAGAGATCAACCAAGAATCATATGACTGATCTTAAAATCCTACCTGGTTGGAACTGGTATTAGCAACGTCCACAGGAGGCGCCATACCGGAGAGTATCTTGAGCCTATTGCCTGGAGCAATCCCGTGCTTGCCTCTGATGGTGCACAACCACCAGCCTTCTAATCCTCCAGGGTCTTGCTCAACTACAGTCAGCACGTCGCCACGACGGAAGGCCAACTCGTCTGGCGCTTCGGCGATGTTATCATACAACGCCTTGGCCAGAAACAGACACTGTGGACAACAATATAGAATTTAGAACTAGAATAAATAGTAACAATTTGGAACAAACAATTGCAAATACTGGCGGAAAAAAGAACAAACATATTCCGCATAATTAGAAAAACTTCGCTCCCAAGATTTCAGTGTATAAACTATAAACCAAGACTGAATAATTGTCTGATTCAGACACGTTTTGTGGGAAAATGGGGACAAGTTTTCTGATGACATGATCAAATGCATTGATAAATGTAACAAAAATAATCTATTTCACGCAATCTAGAAAACATATGTAAAATTCAGTAACATTTATCACGATGATCGGCCTCTACTATTTCTGTACAATACAACCGTCGTAAACTCGTGTGATACTGATGATCCCGATAGTCACAAGCAAATGACAGAAATCTGTCAACGTCTCGTACACTCCATGGGGATGCTTGTATTCATTTAAATGTACATTCCTCATCATTTGTAAAGGCATTCACAAATTGTACGGCCACTTAAGACTATTGACTATTTCCGTGGGAAAGATGAAGTTTACACCGTAAAAAGCGTGTCTTGAGGTCAGTATGTGGTCCATGATGTCGTATTCTAGACCTGTCTCGTGTACAGGGTAAATACGTAAATACGTTTACAATACAGTATATAACGTTAAAGAGGACCAACAGACGATACAACAATATCATAAAGTGGAAAAGATGTGTGTTGTCAGAAATGTTCTGAGATAACGACCACTGCATATTTATGTTTACAAACAAAGACAAATCTAATCTGAGAACACATCTTTCATTATCAATTTTTTTTGTCTTATCAACGAAACTATAGTAGGTTTTTGTTAAAATGAAGAATGTGCTCTTAAGCACAAAATTCGTTCGTGATCTTTAATAAACTTGACACTTTATGATAAATTAAATCATTCACATGTCCTTCAATTAGACTATAGTATTTTTATAACTGTCATGACCGTGAAAAAGTCTTTCCCTCCTGAAGTCATTATATAACTATGTGAGTTAAAATTGTATTTTTATAACATACTTATTTCTTTCCTTTTTTCTCCGTTTACGATCCAAATGTCTGCTTGACCTTATTGTCACCCAGAAAATGTTAAGTGCCACCTGACGCCATGTAACTCTTTCCATGACCCCAGAATGACGTAAGTATATAAGCACACACACACACTGTTTATTATTACTAGTATTCAAGCACACACACTGTCTATTATTACTAGCTAGACACAAATACAGTGTTATTTTCTCATCAAATCGCATTGATAGATATCTAAGTAGAGGTAGCATAGATCGTAGACATTACAATAGAACACAGGTAACTAACGATAACGTGAACATGTTTGAGACATATCCGTTATTTTGTTTTCATTGCGTGAATTATATTCGAAGGACGCTTGCACGCTGAATCAATAAACATCATATATGCAATCTATCATTACAAAAACTCAGCAATAAACTTTAGGTTAAGCTACCAGAATCAATATATCAACAAAATCGATGAAGATGGAGCTACAATAAGTGAAGAGAAAGAAGAGTACAAATAGGTATAACTGTATCAAGGCCAACGCATACTGCACTGCTTGCAGTGCTAAACAAGCACATTTCCCGTTAATACTGATTTGTCTACTTATTCGCACACAAAATAGTTTCGTGAAATAAATGACAATTGTGACATTGTTAGTTTGAAGGACAAGATATGACGTTCTCCTGAGCAGCTCTGTCACATGTGGCGTCAACATACATCATGGTTGGTCAAAAATGTCACAATTGTGTTAAGGTAAAACAATAGCATCGGTTACCAACTATGATCATCTCGCACGTCTCCAGTCTTCATACGCCACCGCTACCTGTTGGTTTCTAGTTGAATGATGGAGATGGCAATAAAGAGCTTGATAGTTTAAACTAAAAAATCAGACGATCAATTAATGCCATTACTTCATGTTAAGAAAGAGATAGCATAATGAGTCCAAATGGGTTCTTTCTTTATTAAGTTCCCATTAACCATCATGTGCAAGACTTGGCTTTCAATCAACCTTCACAATGCTCTCAATTTCTCTAATTGGATTTCCATTTCCCTATTTAAAAAAGTGCTTTTAAATTCCATTAATCGACAATAAAGTAATCAATTATGTCCCCGTTACATTTAAAAATTATAAAAATTGTGTAAATATTACCTTATTTCTTGAAACCTGAGTGTGTAGCGAAGACACTGAAATATCGCACATATAACAAACAGAGTAAAGAAGTAGAGAAAATAATTTTGATCGTACCCCTTACATCCAAATGTAAACTGTGACTATACGAGTAGTTCACTGTGTGCTTTGTTAGTGCATAACATAGAAGGTATATATTGAAATGTGTTCCTAACGCCCTGTGACATGAATAGACTGTTTACTGTTTATATTTAGGGGAAAGGATAGATCATCGCGTTGGGGCGTTGTCGTATTTAAGGTGCATATCGCTATCTGGGATTGCCATGTTTCAAGTGATGACATTGCGATATGTAGTAGAAACACAGGCTGATTATACAAGCTACGGTTAATCCATTAAACTTATTTGATTGGCCCACGCACTATTCAAATCAAGAAACCGCTATGAATACAATACCATTCCCTGTCGTCTGGATATGTAAAACGGTATACCTATGTAGAGCTAATTAAGGATTGAGTTATATCTTATTACTCCATTGGATATGTTCAGATCATAGGCGAAACATTTTATCTTTGGATCTATCTTACTATTCATTCGAAACGCTAACAAATCAATTTTCGACTCACTATGACCAAATTCAGTGCAGTTGTTCCGAACCATTAGCATTATTACATCATCAATGAATACCAAGTGTACAAATCAATCAGATAGGAGATAAAAGACAATCCTTGAGATCGTGATATGTTATGTATGACTTCTTAAAACGGTCCATTATGCATGTCATGTGTGGTGTGAATATCGATTTGAAACGTTACGTTTAATAAACACTAAATAAAAGACCATGACTGTTATGCTAATTCTCCACGCACGTGGCTTCAAATCGATTTTTCAATCGATACTCACGAAACAAATTTATAAGAATAAAATTATTCGTCAATACCAATGGGATATAAGACAAAAAAGAAAAAGTTTGAAGCAAAATTATGAATAAGAGGAAAAGTTGCTCAGGTGGGGCAAACCTGAGATAATTTACCGGAAGTACTCCCCCTGGCTCCAGGTGTATGTCTATAGTTAATGAGCACCTGGCACTTCATGGCATCAGCGGGACTGGAACTAATACAGAATAAATCGCCTCTAAGAGCTGTGTCTGTCTCTCCAGCGTAAATCGATTATCGTTTGCTGTTCGCGAGACAGTTGCTTGGAAGACGCTAGGAAGCCTTTAGCCTTTCCTTAAAGTGACGAACAAAGAAACGAACTTACACCTTTCTCCTTTGGTCAGAGTTCTATAAGTAAACTGACAGGTCAGTGGGGACGTTGGGAGTGAGTGGTTCAAGGAGTAGAAAGTGAGTGTCTTCAGTCGTTGAGCATGTTTTCAAAGGCAACATGACAAGGGAATATAGGGATGGAATAGGATGGAACAGTTTCCGAAGAGGTTTTTCTGCACTTTTATGTGACCTTATATCAATAGTTTTCTTCCAAATTGGCTTTGTCTGTGCTGGGAAAGAAGTCGAGAGATCAAGACTTCTTTAACAACATCAAAGGGTACGCTAGATAAGGATTGTGGAAGACATCAGACAGGTGACCTCAATGTGGAGATTGACACAAGTGCATACAAGTAATACGTAATGTACAAGGAATAGTGACTTTGCACCTGGCTCGATTAACTCTTACAACAATTTAACAAACAAAATTTGTCTTGTTAGTGAAAAACAGTTTTTATATAAGTTCATAAAAATCAATTGACTTTTGACACGTGTGTATAATCATAGCATTTCCTCACAATTTTAATACGCGCTATTAATCAATTAAGTACAAATTATTTTCTTCTTAATTCAAATAACTGTTTTGTCAACAATGTATGACAACCAAAATAATTTGACTAGGGTGAATTTTGTGTGAAATACCCTTACCAAAATAGTCAAGAATAGGCGAATTCTACAATATAATGTAACATTATAAGAGAGAATCTACCAGAAAACAACTGATAACTGGGAAGAAATGTCACACAAAAGTATCAGAATAGCATTTATATTTGTCAAATGTGTGAATAGAAAAGTGCCAAGAAATAAATAAATTGACGCAAAATAATATTAAGGAAAAGTTGTATCACCATTTAATTATTCAAATAGTGAATATCATGTATATCATTTTCTTTAAAAACTTTAAATTTGACTTAATCGTTCTGAAAATCGAACATTTTTAATGACTTATTTATGGATCTACAATATGTACTATGAACCAATGTTCCTAGTATTGACACACCAGTCACCAACCCGGTTAAGGTGAGAATAAGTCCCGTCTCTCTACTCTCTACCAGCTGGTATAAAGGACTTGTTAACAGTGTAAATAATATGTGAACAAACTGGCGATAAGTAGTTAATAGGGTCGTTTTAGGTCAACGTAGTTCGTTTACCTCTATAAATCAATTAAGAGAAATGGGACAGTGGGTGTGATAACTACAGTGACTTAATCGAAAACATATAAAACAAGACTTAAGACCTGTAATGTAGACAGCTTGCTATAGCTTGTTATTGATCTATCTGAAAGGAGAGTAATTTATGTAGGAGGGTAATACGCAATACGCACTCATTAATAGGTGATAAGGATAATAAAAAGTAAATTGCGCATATCAAATCCCGAATTGTGCAACCAACGACGTGCAGTTTATCGTGTTTACCGGTGTGTATCCGCATTCCACACACTGCTTTAGTGACTTAAGCAATTTATCAAATCAAATAACATAAATATTTTAAATTGTCATTGAAATTAATTCTTAACTTTGAGAGGGTTTCGCTCGAGCAGTGACTTTATTAAGATTGTTGTATGTGTTTTGGGTGAACGCCCTTTATTTGAAACTGGAAACAATTCGCATCATATTACTGGGCGGGCCGAAAAATGTTTTCACATTACAGGGATCTGGAGTTGAAGCAGGAGTAGCAGGGTTTTAGTCGGAGTTAAGAGTCTGTTTCCATACCTGGAGTCGGAATCAGAGACGGGATCTAATCGCATACACAAATGGCTAACCCATATACATACTTTTTGCCAACTTTGTACATCATAAGTGCCCATGCAAGCTGACATTGACCTCATAAAATTGTATCAAATATTGGGCAATTCCTTCCGTTGAATGTTGAGTTAATGTTAAAAAGACAGAGTAATGTTTGATTGGACCATAAAATGGACGTAAACACTAACAGCAAAGGTAACCAGAAACCAGGTTATCAGCATTCTGCTATTCATGTCTTATAAAAAGTTGTAATCAAAACACAGGTCACAATGTCTTTGTCTCGTTTTGAATGTGTGTTATTTCTATCATTGTTTTCTTACCTGTTAAAATACACTCGGCTGTAAATAAGTTTAAATAATAAGTCCGTCAAAGACGTTGACATATTTGTTTTTTAATTTATAAGACCTGAATAGCAGCAGAATGAAGAACAAGACAGACGGTAACAACAGGAGAAATAGGCGGGAAAACTTGCAAACGTCATAAAATAGGTGCAGTAGACCACACATAAACTCCATATTTATTGTGTACATTTAAAGGTTTTATAACTGACGTTAACGTTGTAGAAAACATAACATGTACATGTCAAATCCGTTTATAAGCTTTAAATTTAAACACGAACTTGGGGTAGGTCAAAGTGACATTAAATGAGATAACTCTTATGACAATGAATGGCTGTAATCGAGGCATCACTGAACACAGAGATGTGCACTTGACGCATAAATGCTACATCAGCAAAAGTGTTACGTATCATTTAAAATTACCGCATTTTAATGATACAAAAATATGTAACGTGTTTATCATTACGAAAATAGCTTCTGATCAAGTGGCACTGGGAAAGAACATACATATTACTGATTATATTGTACACTAGTAAACTAGGATGAATACTTGATCTGTTTAAAAATAATCAAAATAAAAAAGAATATTATTTTTACTTATAAGCTCTAAAAGCCAAACAAAATAATAATTCCAACAATGTTGTTAATCTTATAAGTTTTCCATAAAATTCTAGTGTGTTATCTTTTCCTTCAACATAGTTTACAAACAATCACAGTTAAACAAACATTCACAGATGGGCTCAAATCAAGGTCAAATGCCGCCACGTTAAAATCAGAAACGCTTTGTGCAAGACAAAAATATTTTTAGATCTTAAAAATAGTTCCACTTCAAACAAAAGTTGGCCCCACTCGAGCAGAAACAGCTAAAAAAAAAGATTGCAAACAAGGATGAAAGCACCATGAAAATAGCAAAAACTTTCTTAAGATTATCTTAGTGTTAATGGGTTACAGCGTGGTTGAAGTCGAAAGCTTTTTTCAAGGTCGGCATTCGAGTATGCTTTGTTTCAGTCCTCTTAAAAAGGTTAAAGATTTTCGAACAAATTAAACCCTTCAAACTAGAAAACGAAGTATTAAAAATGCGTACAAATAGCTCTTCATTAAAGAATGCCACACGGTTACATACACTTGATCTCTTCTCTATTACAATCGTTTCTCATTAACAATAATGATTGTTTAAAAAAATTGGTATTCGATACCATGGCAAAATTTGTTAAGGCTCAGTGGATTTGAAAAGATCTGCGATAATGTGCTGATCGCGCAAACAGTCAGAAACCTTTTTACAGCAAAAAATAGGAAACACAATGAAAAAAAGGGATAAATACGACGAGGAAGCAAGCGTGCTCTACTTCTAGGGTAACATGATGCTAGGGCGATAGACTATGTTTATAAACTACAAGACAGCTGACATTTTCAGTAAAGCAGCATCAAAGGTCTCTGACCATTGACATTATCGTCTCGGAAGTCCAAATTACAGTACTTAAGACATCGCGTGGGTGAGTACTCGAAACCCAATTTCCTTCTGTAAAGATAAAACCATTCAAAAAAGATAAAACAGAAAACATAAGGGAAGTTCGTCGTTTAACGGTAATCAGCCTACTATATCACATAACCCCAAAAAAGTCCTGATAACCTTAACGAACCTTGAACTAAAGCCTGTTCTAGTTCTTCATGTTACTACAGACTCAGAGGTCAAAATAGACGACTTAAAACATCTGGATGGTAGGAAGTGGGAACATAAGGCGTAAGGAAATTTTAAACCATTTTTGTACCAAAATTGAAACATTTTTGTACCAAAAATGAAACATTGAACATAAATAAAACTGGATTTGTTGCATCGTTGTCACTGTTTGTATGCCCAATGATCACACACAGATGAGCTCACGGTTACATAAGAACCTAAAAGTAAACACTGCGCTCGGATACGATCACCTTTTTTATTAAATAATTTTTTGGAGTTCGGAATATCATCAGGGCGAAAGTAATCACAAAGTTCTTGTAAGAATATAATAAAAATAATATTGTATAACATAATTGAAATTTGAAAAAATATTGCCATAATTCTTGAACAAATTAGTCCCGCTTGGATATTATGTCTAATTTTGTTCTTATAAAAAACCTGTCCAGACAACCTGTAGAGTGACAGCCTTGTTATGGCATGGGCGTGTGTTTTCATGAAAGGGGATGAAAACATGAGCATTTTTATCATCAAGTATATCCAACGAGGTCTATATTGAGCAGATAGCAATGTTTGGCATGGCGCCATCTGTCAGCTTTATCAGAACGTTGGCCTGGCTGATTCCATAAGACTTGTGTTCACAGTGAGTAGTGAAAGGCCTGAAGCCTAGAGAACACAAAAACGTCTATGTGGCATTTATTTAACTGAGGTTTGACATTTTATAAGGTTGTCCTAATATTCTCGAGAATTGTGTCAATCTCACTTGGTTTCAGTCAATGAAACAAGCAGTAAGCAGGATGTGTAAAGATTTATATCACTTCTTGAAGCACGTAATGAGGCAAACTGTGGGCGGCATTTAATCAAGGTGTTTCGTTTAACTCAAGGGAGATGCTATTTTAAATTAAGAATCATTTGTACGTTATCTCGGTTAGATAAAAAAAAACACGCAAAGTTTCCGGAAGGTAGAGCTGGAAAGGAGTAAAACGTTTAAGAAAGACTGACTGCATCACGCTATATATATCCTCATCTCACTGCCACTCTCCCATCAAACATAAAATCAATATGATGTATTTAATAATTTGATCCCCAAAAATGGAGGAACTAATAACAAGGTGACATTAACTCATCGTTTATTGGTGTAGCATGACGTTTCCCAATATGTATCTACATTTTTTTGCAAGTAATAATTTCCCATTAAGTGATATCAAAGTTATATGGACATTCAAATAACACATAAAAGACAACAGAAATAGCAACATGATGCTGACCAAATGTCCTAAATCCTCGTTATGAGAGGTCATCGGACGAACTTGCCCTACAAACATGTTTATTTTTCAAAGAATGCAATTTAGTGTGATGGCAGCATTGAATAACATGCAAAACAACAACAACAAAGGTCAAACTTGAAGACTTCAGACACGTAGAAAGCAAGGAGAAAATATTATCGGGAAAAGAAATAGCATCGATGACAGCTTGTCGTTATTCTTGTTGTCAAGGGACATGTGACATTGTACATACCGGAAAGGTTTAAGGACATGTGGACATCCGTTACGACATGGTCAAAGGTGAACGGCTTCCCATGTACCAGCTGACCGAGCGGAATAATACAGGGCTCAATGATCGGGAGCAAGAATATTCCCAGAATGCATATTGTCAACACAAAGTCACCCTCAAGTACTAGAAACAAAAGACCATTTTATTGATCATTACAATATATCTCTGAAACCCACAGGCCAACATACTGAAACCTATCTTCCCACTGACATCTTTAATCCTAAAAAATCGTGCAATTTTCTTTTAATTCAGTGTGACGCAAAAGTATTAAGTTGAACTCGTAAAAAGTACCTACGAACATTAATTAATTTAACGCGCGTCTTCTACAATGATGATTGACGGAAACGGCGAATGATGGACTTAAACAAATTAATAATATGTAACTTAACCCAGTGAATTAAGTGCACAAGGGGAAATTAATACCCAAAGCGTGAACAAATTAGTTCAGACTCATCATATTTTTTAGCCGGATGTAGTTAGTGGGAGTATGTCCGTTGACAGGGAAGACATAACTAATTTTCTTCTAGTGCCAAGCAGTAATACCTTATCATACCGAGTATAGAAACTGTGGAAGTACTATGACATCTGTACGTCTCTGGTGTCAATGGATTACTATCTCAAATTAACGATAGCTGCCATCACAGTTAATACTACTCATCTAATTAATTAAGTGGAAATTAATGCGTAAAGGAGTTGTTCTACCTTTGTCAATGAAATAGAAAGAAAAGAAAGCGTGGATGTAGAGAGAAAGAAAAACCAAAGAATTAATATAAGAAACAAAATAAGAATAAAATGCTATTCCAATCAATCGACCCTCAGAAAAACAATTATACAAATGGTGGTAAGACAGGGTGGTATCAATTTTCGTTGGCATGGGCAGACAACCCATCCATCATCAGCGATTAACAAAGTGACAAACGTTACGTCAAACTCGTAGCCTGGTAAAGGTATGGAATGATCGGCTGTTCGCTCATATTGTTGATCAGGTAATGTTAGAACGACATACGTAAATAAATGATAATCATTGAATATATATAGAAGCCCAAAAGCCTGGCTGATGTGTCATATTATATGCTTGTGTGTGAACATAATAGTGCATGAGATATTAGGCAAACATTAACATCGTGTTACTATAAATAGATTGTTGTTGTTGCAAATCCTGTTGTCAAAAAGCTGATTAGCAAATATAAGTTTATGCAACATGACAGGTTTATAAAAAAGTGCATTTACTTATACCCTCTCGCCTTATAGATTGAATGCATATTGGTAAACATTGCGCATATTTGATATTAGCATAAACCTAAATCATATTTTGTTTGGGTCGTCTCGCTATGTTTGCCGGATTACTTGATATTAAGTTAAATTTCTCTTTCACTTTACGAACAAAAAATATGGTAATTGTAAGTTGTAATTGTACAAGACTATTGTAAGTTGACATATTTTGGAGCAGTTCAAGTTGTGTGATTATTTATTACTGAATAAAAAAATTTAACACAAAGAAACATTTAACAAGAGACTTGATCAAAACAACAATAACAGACAAACAAAAACAAACAAAACAACAATAACAAACAAATAACAATAACAAACAAACAAAACAACAATAACAAAAAAAAAACAATAACAAACAAACAAAATAACACACTCGAACGTTGATAACGATCATGTTATGTCATGACATGTCAGAGAAAAAGAATAAACATTAACTGAAGACTACAATGTCAAGCTGGGTAAAGCGGTAGGTACAAAAGTCAAGTTTATTTGTATTGACTATATAAAGGTCATGATACTATTGACAGTACACATCATTAAATAATACTTATAGTTGAGATTAAAGCACCTAGAAGGCATTCCGGCTAGTTCCATGACATGCCCCATTAGTTCAGGTAGTTCAAGTGAATTTATGACACACAATAAGTTATTCACACGGCTTTGAAATGTATCAAGAACTCTCCAGTCAGTGAAGTCAAATACAGTCATGATCAAGCAGGGGTCTACATTGTTATGTAGCAAAATCAAACACAATGTACTGTGGGAATCCTACATTCCAATATACTGAATCACTACATGATTCGGGTCCGCTACAATAGGGGTTTGATAGAATAATAATCCCTTTAGAATATAAATCCTCATTAAGTTTATACATACGTTGGGCGGTACATGCTTATACAAAAGCACAAAATGCACACATTGTTATAAAAAAGAAATGGAATTCAAAATAAAACAAAGCTTATTTTAGTTTAAATCAAAAGACATGAGAGAGAACGGTCTTCCACAAAAAGGTTAGACAGGGACACCAATCAGTAAAGAGCTTTGCGCCATTATACAATTAAAAAAACAGAGCTTAACATTTCAAGAACAGTCATCATAACTTTTCTGTGATTTATTTAATCAAATCATAAAGGCCTAATAAATACAGGGCGTGGCAGACGTTTCACAAACAAATGTATTATGTAAAGAATACTAAGTGGTTGTATAGGGTTGGGTTACACAAGAAGATAGGCGGTGGCTTTCGAAGTGACATTACCAAAAACTTCTTATATTATTTTAGAACTATGTTCGTCGGTTCTGTAAAGATTCGACAATCCTATTTGATCGATAAACACGGAGGCCTATTAAGATATATTTGATCAACACTTATGATTCACATATATCTGTCATTGCATTCAAGTGCACCGAGACAACCCATCCAATGAGCCACTGACGTAAACAATGCACTAAAAACTGTAAAGAGGATATGGCCTTTTGTAAGTTATAAGGATATTACATACAACAAATTGATATGTTTTCGTCCATGAAAAAAATCACGTTCTCAATATCCAGATATGTTGGAGGTACTGTAGCATGGAGCTCCTATTATAAGACCAAACAACGATAGTGCATACATAGAAAAGTGAAAAGACAATGCATTTTTAACAAGAGTGACTGCATTGGTCATTCTATATACAACCAATGTTAGCAGCACCTCTTCACTGTCAAGGCTTACAGTGCTTGCTTTGAGAAACATAGACAAGTGGCTTCTATAAAAGATCAAATTATTTTAACATCGTACTATAAAGTCCAGCTTCACCTATGACTTGATCAAAATTTACTGGAAACTTCATAATCTAAGCAGCACCTGTACACTCTGTCAGGTCTTACAGTGCTTGCTTTGAGCAACATGGACACGTTGTTTCAATAAAAGATCAAATATGTTAACTTCGTACTATTAAAGTCCAGCTTCACCTGTGACTTCATATCAAAATTAACTGGAAACTTATTTCCCTACTCCGGTTCTGACTCCCAAAAATGTATCAAAAGACTTAATTCCGACTCTCGTCATATTCTTTTAACTACCACGACTCTCGTCATATTCTTTTAACTCCCACGACTCTCACTCTGCAAGCAAGAAATAGAAGGCAGATGATAAAGAAAAGTAACGGATACAAAAGAAATAGATAAGCAAATACAAAGAGAATATGATACTAACATGCACATATAGCAATGTTGTATTTTGCATGCTGAACACACGCATCGGATGTAGGGCAAAAATGTGCTCTCGTGAGACACCGTGCACCTGTTTATCTCTACCAGACGATACAATAAACTGTAGATAGGAAATGATACCTGCATAGACTGAACCAAACTAAAAACTGCCGCCTACGCAATATGTGTGAACGTACTAAATGTAAGAAAAACGTCTTTTAAAAGTATGTTTTATCGTATAATCAGCGATGCCCAGGATATCACTTCCAATGATCAATATTTGCCCTTAGATTTTCCATTTATGAATGTTATCATAACACCCTCTATGGGTTCGAATCCCACCAGAGCCGCAAATTTTCCGGATCTCTAAGTATAAGAAGTAACAAGCATTGTGTCCATTTAATTTATCTTGATTCATCAATTTCTAATGCTGAAGTTGTGAGGTTCGGTTAAGCCTTAATGATGTTCTATATGCTCCTATAATCATAACACCCTCTAGAACATTATGCTATCTATCACTATCACAGAAAATGCATAGCTCATATAAATACAGTGGTGGGAAATATACGTTCACTTACGTAAATGCGTTTTCATCCCGGAAAGGTAACTCTTAAATCAGTTAGATGGTGCTTTGAAAAAATTACCAGTATAATCGATTTATAGATAAAAGTATGGGTTGTATTTGAACGACTGAAAAAGACGCTTTTCGAATTCATTCAACCAATGGATCAAACTGTTGGTGAATTATGTTAAAACTAAGATGTCAACGTGTATGAGAATGCATTTAGTTTCTTAACTTTTAAATAATGGACATTGAAAAACTGTAATATATCGATTGTATGGTGTAAGATAGTGTAAGTATGACGAAATATCATCTGGACAATGATAACAACAACGCAAAAGCAAATAAGCGAAGGTTGCATGCGTAGGCTGGACGTCATTTCCATGGCAAACAATAAGATGTTCAACACATTTGATGCAACAGCTGTTTGGGGTCATGCCAAGATAAAAATCATTATGTTTATATTTATTTATTGGTATTGCTATCAGCTGTATGATTGTTAGGATAACAATTATCTTAGGTGTATACTTACATTTAAAAAAAATTAAACTCAAATCACTTTTACAAGAAATATAGAAAAAAGCAATGCAATGGAATAATTGAAATGTAAGCCATAAAAACGTAATGGATGATTTAAGTGAACATTTAAATTCGCGTGTCGTTCTTAATCAAATTATTGTAAATTGTTCTCAAACAAATTATTGTCTTAAATGAATACAATATATTGTTAGTCGAATCTTGGTGACCCTGGCGGGTTTTGATATTTATATATATATTATATAATTTCATCCACTTTTTCATATATATGTATATTTACTGTTTTTGTCCAAAGTCATCTATAATGTAAAAAAAATACCACAAGTTTAACAGCGCTTGGTTACAATAATCTTAACCACCAATCGTCAGGGCACAACAAGTATTGCTGGCAAAATAACAAACAACAACGTTGTATTCTTTACATTCATTTGACGTGTGCATTGTGAAACGTGTATCGTGCACACGAAGTATCGGACATTTGCACAGACAGAATGCTACACATGAAACATGTCCTTGAACTGATCTCAAATGTCACACAAATGTCACGGATCACTGCTTGGAATCACACTACATACGATGTAGCACGGGTCTATTGTATTGCCATCAAAACTCTTTGGTATTCACCTTTGATTTGGTCAACCATATAATGACAGACAACTCCTAAATGGACAGTTTGACAAGGAGAACGGCGAATACTTGAAAAGCAAAATAATTGTGGTCAGTAGATATGTAGCTGCTGAACAGACTGTGTGGCACTGAGAAGACAAGTTGTATTACTGTATTAATTTGAGTGATAGTAGAAAAATGAACTTTAGCAATAAGAGTTGGTATGAAATCGGTGCCTACTGATATAAATGTTAATTTTGATGTTCTTATGTTATACCACTTAATTGTGCAATAGCACATAAAACTTTACAATCGTAATGTTTACACTGTCGATTACCATGTCGTGATTCAAAGACAATCAAATCAGCTTCTTATATAATAAGTTTCACATTGATGAGTGACCGTTGATATTGATACACACTAACGCTCTTTTGTTACCAATGACCCAGACATGACATACATATGAGATATGATATGGTATCATGTGAAGGATTATATGTCGCCACACATTTAACACCATAATCACTGATCACATGTCATGACGTTCAAAGTGTGCAGTGATTATCCTTCATAACCAAAATTTCATATGGCTATGCGTTTTTGTTTTTTATGTCGAAATGTTCTAATCGGAGTTTCTTAAATAGCATAAGGGCGGATTCAATGTATGCAATATGGTCCGTGTCAATCAATGTGCCTACATTGTCTCATACTATAACTCGCAATCCTTGTGTTCTTCAGATGTTTCATCCCTCACTACATAGATACTAAATAAGACTATATAAACTACACGCGCCTTGAAACTTGAATAAATATAAGCTATTTTACATTGCTATAAAAGATGTGACCCTTACACAGCATACATAAAATGATCATGATTAATGTCTTGTCACGTAGCTTGTTACGCTACTGACTACCCACCGGGTAGCAATCTGTCTTCAAACAGTGAATTAACAGCCGTGGAATGGCTCAATAATTAGTTCGACGCGTCAAAATTAATTTGCTGTTACATTTTGAGAAGCTCCTGGTGTGACGATAATCATTTGGTACTGTTGGATGTCTGATGTAAACTGTAAACGTTTTACAAACAGCGAGTAATCGCTTTGAAGTTTTTGAAGCTCGCAGATACACAAAGATGGGGGACAAGAACCGCTACACTGGTTTGAATATCAACTTAAGTAAATCTCCTTTCTTCAGGTCATCTTTCAGCTATGCTCTGATAGTTCTACAATTCAAAGTGTCATGTGTGACCTATTTAATACAATTATATACATTATTCAACAATGGCATTTTTGCTAGCGTTACCTATTGTCAACAGAATAAGGATTAGTGTTTGGAGTTATTTACGACAGGTGAAATAATGCCCCCGTGTTATTGAATAGAGCTATTTAATAAAAAAGACGCAATGCTCTAGATTTTGAAATTGATCGTGGTTTTGTCAATTTTATGGCGAAGACAATCCATTTATTGAAATATTAAAAACTTAACAAAGGGTCTTGTTTGACTAATTCAGTATGTTATTCATAGCTATTTAAGTCAATGAGGTAATTAAACTAAATTTTTATCTTTAAGATAAATTGCCTGTACTTATTTTAAGGGTCAATTGTAAGATCTTTTTGACATACCGAGGTCTATAAATTATTGAATGGTTAACATTCTATTAAGTGCTAACGATCATAAAGTGTCAATGACTTACTTATTATAAAACGAAATCATAAAGAATATCGATTCATTTGTCGATGTTCGTAGACGACTAATCGTACAAATGAACTTAGATTGAAACCCCACTGGACACTTGAAGTACAAGCCACAAGCCCATGAAAAAGAATCTGGCGACAATAACAGAACACAGTACTGCATTATGACCATGAAACCGGGAAAAGAGAAACACGTGTATAAACAAAACATCAAAAGCTCTTTTATTAGCCACTCGAATTTTCGAGAACAAGTATTGTTCAAAGGAATGGTCAAGAGGTCCCTAACCACTACGGAACTAAAAGCTTTCGTTTCGCAACAGATTACAAGCTACCAACCAATAAATATTATCACTGCGTATTAGCTTTTTATCGTTGACTGTTTTATCAGCAATAACCTATTGACCTTTGAAGTTATATCAAATTTAGTTACTAAACATGTATGCTATGTGCGTACGACAATATTGTTAGACCTTCATGACATAATATTATGCTTTTGAAGACTTGTCAATGTTGACACAGTGACATGTTATCAATCAGTTAAAGTGATTCTTATAAACTGGGTCGTATAATCTAAAAGAAGATGAATTAACAAAAGAATAATATATAATAAAATGTAAACATAATACTTTCTAACAGCCGCCACCAGATCGATAACAAAGTGTTGATCTACTAACTTATGTTACATTAAGGTAACAATAGAAGCAACTGGTGCCTTATGTTACAATCGTTAATTCTAACGCCCAGTTGTACGATATGATTGATGAAGACGATGAAATCGAACAATATCGATCCAATGTAAACATTTACTTAAACAAGCTTTAGGTCGCACGAGTACAAGTAATTGGTTTCGATTGTTTGTCCCTGATGTAAGATTGAATAATGAAACTGTTGGTATAAATCGACGCCAACATCATTATCGTCTTTGCTGGAACAAGCACCGAGTAAATAAATCCATAATACGTACAATTCCAATATTATCCAATGCAATACCCGTTCTTTTCTTCCTACGGTCCAACATTTCCACACGATTTCACATAAAACTATATACGTTAAAGAAATGTATTTTCTATGCTTTAATGGCTTACAGGGAAATAGATACACATGGAAGAACAACATTATCTCAGAAATTACAAGGCGCAAAGACTATAGATACACAATCTAAAGCATCGATTGAAGAGCAAGTCCATCACCAATTGCTGGCTGTAGGCAAAGAAGCCAAAATCCGATGTCGACTGTCTAATTGATTACGCTAAATACCAACACATGCTCATCTGTCTTGTCATGCCTTTAATCTTAGTACATTTATCTTAAAACAATAGGCCTCAAAACTTTATACCATTAATCAGTTATCCGCGGTCAAGTGGTCCCTAGGCGCCAGGGACTTAATGACAACAGGGTGGCTCGAACTTTCAAGTTCACTGTCCATGCCCACGGGATGTTTAGATAGTTAGGTCTGTGGTCCTAGGCACCCAACTCTGTGAGTGTTCTCACGTGTAAATAATTTACCTGGTCATACGCTAACCAAAGGCATGTCTATTTGCGCTAACTACGCGAAGGTCCGGTGGTGTCTAAATTGACATAAATGATGCAAAGACTTAATAGACCCAGCTACTCTGGACGAGCATCATCCAGTTGAGAGCACCATGGGGTATCTACTTTATTAGCAGTATGAAATCCAGGTACTTTGACTTAGTATATAAACTGAGATACAAAAAAAATAAAATGTTATAAAATGTCTATCAATAACAAAAAGACAAATAATTATATCTAGTTAAAAAAAAAATTGCTCGTATGACCAATGCTGGAAGATCTATCTTACGTTGATTCAAAACCATAATAAGATTCCCGGATAAATATTGATAAATCATTGATTTCACTTAAAGAAATATACACATTTATTCCAAAATCACAAGAATACTGAATCAAAACATTTCGGAAGCACAGGACAATATATAAATGTTTCATTGCTATATTGCTGAGCATTATATAGAGCCTGATTCTTTCGTGAATAGATTTATGTCACCAGATAATTTATTGCAGCTCTGTTAAGCAAATAGTGTCACACAGTTTGTTCTAATTGTGACCACAGTGCAAGAAAACACAGATGTTTATACTACAGGGAGTATTCTCCCCTTTTGACATCCATAGCATTGATAAGCGTTAATTATAAAACAGTTATCGTCAGACAGGAGAGATGATAACGGTGTTTGTATTGTTTTTGTTCAAATATGACGTCATTTGGAGAGCCCGCGGGGTAGGGTCTTTAGAACTAACGCCACCCTCCTCGAAAATCAAACTGAAAGTCAAATTGTAAGATAGCTAATATGTTTCAATAAACGATGTAAACATTTGACTCTTCATTAATTTACAGGAATAATCGATAAATCTAACATCTTTTCACAACTTTTCCTTTCTGACCAGAGATTTGCAATTTTAAAAGATCAATGGAAGAAAGTAACGAACTTAGCATTGCAAACTGGTTAGCATATTAATTATATTTTACAACATGGGAGTAAGAAAACATAAGTAAATCGATCAACTCTGAATCTGTATAAAGTTCTTATCTCCCTCGTTGTAATCAATAATCAAACAAAATACTTGTATCCACTACCTTCACCGTGTAGCACTGAAACTGATTGTATTCAACCTAGAGAGTTACGTAAAGACTTTCCAATAAGTGGAAGACAATCCATCTGTTTCTATTTGATCTGTCTGTGAAGAAGGCTTGACAGTTCCGTGAGATATACACGACTCATCAAGTCCATAATGTTATTGAAAACTGTGTTAACGTAGCAAACAGTGATAAGAACAGATAGTAACAAGTTTCGGGGTACATCTACTCAAGGTGATTAGTGTCTAAACGAGTACAATGGCTAATGATGGCTTAGTAGGGGACATAGTTCATGTGAAAACGTGTCGTGGGTTGTACCGGCTTTACAATTAATGTCAGCTAGTTTGGACAATGTACATTACTCTTTAAGTATATAAAATATGTACAGGAAGTCGTAACAAGCCAGAAAACTTTGACCTACATGAGAAACTAAGTGTTGAAATGATAGGAGTTTGCTTTGTTTCAAGGTAATTCCAAGGAGACATCTCTGAATTGCCAGCATTACAAGAATAGTTATCGTTCTATTCTTAGCAAAAGTGCGCGTATTTTGGATGCCACGTGAGAGAGACAATCAAATAGACACAAAGTATTTGTCCTCTTACTTATTTTGTTTACAAGAGCAAATATCTGACATTTTAAAATGTGCGTGAAATAAGAAGGGATAAGCAATAAGTTCACTTGTCTCTATCCAAATATGGCTTATCTATTAGCACACGGACAATTGTGTTGTGCATGAAATGAGAATATTTGGTAGGATTTACAATAAATATTTAATCTTTGAGCAAATATCGGATCATGATCAAAGCACACAGCTAGGGTGATGTTCGCGAGACCACCCCCGTTGCAAAATCGTTATAACTGTTATCTCACAAGAACAAGCCAGATATCACGTGCAACTCGTACGACCCCATGAGGTCACTGTCCTCATCACGTTGTACAAGATGAACTAACAACCATCCACAATTGGTTCTGCTAGGGGTCGAGAAAGCTGCTAATCAAACATTGCCATATGGTTACCAACTTTTGTCATGATGTGAGATGAGCCTGGGTTTGTACAGGTTTTCAGTTAAAAGAAATGAAATAGAACCATTCCACACCTTGTGGGGTCAATAAGACGCGGCCCCCACATGCACAACACACTGATAGTCAAGTAACGGTATTGGTAGAAATGTCCTGTAAAGAAAAATTTACGAATTTCCGATAATCATGTAAACAGACAGAGAAATCTGCGGTCAGTGCTTTGCTTGATATATCAACCCACTTAAAGCTAAACAATCAGTTTGCTAAGACTTATTGTATGTACTTAAAGGAACAAATAAATACAGACAGTCTTCTGTAGTCAGTCTTGAAAACAGGGATGGGGAGTCTGGGTCACATCGACTCGAAAGATTTGACCGGAGTCGGTAAAATCATTTGCTGAATTGCTGAAGTCGGAAAAAAGTTTCCGATCGTACTTATTTTATGCAACATATATTTGGCATATTTTCACAAATACTGTATACAATTCTTATGTAAATATAGTTTTATTCAACTGCAATAAGTAATCAATTCTTCATGCTAAGGACTAATAAGCAAAACAAAAAACAGTTGATCGATGTATTTCTAGCTTATTTCGGCATCTGTTCTGTGTAAAAGTTTGGAGTCGGACATTTTGTAAAACACTGGAGTTGGAGGATTTCCCGCCTCCCCATCTCTGCTCTAAACCCTGTAAATAATATAATATGCTGGATCATTTATTATAAAAGTCAATTGCCATTATGTCCCCAAAACCATGACGAACTAACAGATGGCATTTACACACAAATCTGAGCACAGGATTTGATGGATGACGAATGTCGGAAGGTCAGAGTAATGGCATATCGCTGTTGGTGCTGTAGTTAAAGAGATAAAGACCCGGTATATCCCATTACTCGTTGTTACAGATAGGGAATAGGGGTACCACTAGTCGAGATAGAACACAAAAGTCACTCCATTCAAAGAGAGTACTCACGTGAGATGCACGAGTCGTGGAACAACATGAGGAAAAGAATAAGTGCTACAAAGGGCCTAAAAGGTAAACATGAAAAAGGGTTTAAGGAAAGGATACTTTTTGAAAATTGCTTACGTGTGTAAGACTCAATCCATTTAAATGGACTTTGCTATAAGGAAATATGTGCTATTACGCGGGAGAGTTTGATTTGCTAGAAACAATGAGATGAACTTATATCGCGTATACAGGAAGGAAACTCAATTATAAACAACAAATTATAAGGATGCTCATAAACTAAACAGACATGAACTGCTACTTAAATAAACTAGTCTTCACATGGTTCAAATCGTAATAACGGGAGGCGACAGGTTTTACGTTCAGTGCAGACGCTTTAAAATCATCAATAAATTTCAAATTTACTTAACATGACTGGAGGGCTATAACGCTCATATAATATGATATTATTCAATTGTGTGGATGTTGGTAACAATTCTCACACCGAGAGTTGTGCTATGTACTCGGATTAGACCATTGTGACACCTAAATGAAATGAAATAATCTGGTAACATGCTGAGAAGTACATAGTTATGCGTCTTTGGGAGAGTGATAGAAAAGGACATGTCGAATATCGAGATTTATTTCAATCAATGACAAAAAGGAGGTAACATGTAGAGGCGGAATACCAAATGAACATACCAGACTGTTTATTATCATATCTTTTACCTTTGGTAAATGTAACTTGTGTTTGAGATAAGAAAGGTGCATTACTTTAATGTAAGTTGGTAAGTTAAACCAAAAGCGGGACCAAGAACAGTATCCCGGTGCAAGTAGAGCACGGTTACGGTTGTGTACATAGCACACATGTAGAGGGCATAAAATCACGACCCCTTATCACTTGCCTTAGAATACCAGACAAGACAGGGGGTTGATCAGGACACGGGAATTCTTTACCAACTTATACAATGACATGTCACTTTCCATGTCTCTTCTAGACTACTCTTGAGTATCGAATTACCGAGGCGCCTCGATAATTAAATCAGTAGGAAAATTGCAGGCCACCTCGCTTATT
>JAUUEB010044423.1:0-16269 GCA_032362205.1 Clione limacina
ATGTGGTAGGATGTTAATCAACCCTTGATGAAGACCCCTTTTTATCCAGCAATATCTGTTAACAATTGACTAAGTTAAGGAATTTTAAGTGTTTTCATTCTTTGGTAGAAAAAAAAGTCACCATCGCCGTATAAGGAGTTCTAATGAGGCCAACCCACGATCTTTGATATCCGGGTCAAGCCCCTACACCCACATGATTTTTAGCAGACACACCACTGATTAAAGTCCATTTTTTAATTCAATTTATTTGCACTGTAAACAGTGCTAACAGAACGGAAGTGGCAGTCTTTTCTTTTGGTGCTAGTTTATAAAATGGAGATTTACTTTTAAAACTAATGAAGGCTGGTGTTTGCATAAATAAAAAAGAAGCTGAAACAATTTACAACTAATTCATAATGAAACAAAAATGCTAAAAATACCAGCACCAACATGGTTGTACCGAATATATAAACGCTCTTAACCCCGGTTTTCTGGATTAAAAGATATAACATTAACATTTTAAACTCTTGTATGAATTTCAAAACAAACCTTCATTTTTGTTTGTAAAATGAAAGCATATTGTGCGTCTTCGAAAACTCACGTGACTCTGGGTCATGGTGCTAGCGTGGGTTGGCCTCATTCCGCGTTCAACACTGATGCAACCTTTCAAATGAACGAACACATCTGGTTGCGCACCTTCCGCCGAGCGGGAAGCTTTTGTACATACTGTGTTGATTAAGAAACGCTGCAGATTAGTGAACACTCTTTTCCTGAATCCTTTAAAGCGTATTATTGATTGCAATCCAAGCAGGAATTTCAAGACGATATCTTGAAACGTGTGCGACAAGTGGAACCTTTTGACAGAAGGCGTCGCATATGGTAGATCCCATCCTGCTAGGGATTTGCTAGATAAGATCCCATTAGGCAAGGGGAAAATCACAGCTAGGAGAGGGGGAAATTCACAGGTGGTGAGGGATATTTGACAGGGAAACTTTGCAAGAAAAGCAATTATTCCGAAGCTGCTATATTAAGTTTAATAACTTTTATGTAAACAAAACAAAGTTCATGTAAGTTCATGCTATGCACATCCAAGTAATATATGTCAATCTAGTATACTTTTGACTTACAGACTCTTTAGGATCTTACGTAAGGCGAAAGTATACTAGATGACATTTGTTACTGTTACACTTGAATGTGTATAGCATGAACTTACAACTAATTTGTTCGTATGAGCAACATACTCGATCTTGATTTTATGATAACTTTGAATTTGACATAATATCTGCACAATAAAGAACTTGATAGCCCAATAAAGATTCTATATGAACTGTGTGCGTCATTCCTTCTTCCTGTGGTCATTAAATCCCTATAAAGTGACTCTTCGTTGCTTATTTACATACATAAAGTCAATTTACTTAATGTAATAGTTTATACATAAGTCACAAATGCTGAAAATCTTGTAAACCGATAATCATGCACAAATAGTTTCCACAGTGTTTAGTGAAATCCCCAAGTCCATTCACATTCATGTCAACTTTTCGCACCAGTCTTTTGATTGAGCATTTTGGTTCTTGTTATCAGGTGCCAAATTAAGGATTCTGTGAATGATCTTACTTAGTAAATTGGTCACTACACTGGCTTTTTTTTTTTATCGGAGGTAATGTAAAGAAGAGTTAAACAATAAGCATGTTTTACCAACGATGAAACATAATAGACTTGCAAGCTCGTCTATTATTTGTTTTGCCCTTCAGTCAAATTATCAACATGTAAAAGTCAATTAGATACTCATAACCTGTCTCATGCATTTGCTTTCTGCAATGAATTATTATCACTTTGTGAATAATTGCTAAAAAGAGGAAATGATGAATATTTTAACGTTGACAGAATGACAAAATATTCTTTTCTTTTAGATAGTTACCAAGAACCGCTGGTCGTTATATTAACTCATAATCATAAGCAGTTTACATTTTCTGACCATTTTAAAGCAACAAAAAACAATTTTCCTTCAACAAATGTCAACTTATTCATTTTTTTCCACAATGTTATTCCCTGAATGTGTGCAAATACAAAATGTATTCAGTCAAGTTCAGTGGGAGAAGGTATAAACAAGACTAAGAGTTGTGGAACTATCTGATGTTTGATTTTTTACTATGTGTGATTTTGTTTGAGCTACCAAAATGTTTATTGTGCAGATATTTAATTGAAATGTACATGGATTGCATACACTAAGGAAGAAAAATGTAAACCAAAACAAAAAGACAAACTTGTTCAGAAATTGAGATAACTGCTTTATTCAATGACAGACATAAAAAGGAGAGTATCCAAACACTGAATAAGGGGGAGGGGGCTAGCATGGTCACAAACTTCAATAAAATGCTGCGAAAGCAAACTAATATTCCTCGTGGCAATGGTCTTGACTTTAGAGAATGTAGATAATTACAATGAACAAACTTGACTTGTGAAACGCTTTTTTTCTTTTACAGGTGAATTCACTTATATCACGAATTCACGAAATGCTACAAAGGGAGATTAGGGTAGTTTTTACTTTTTTCATTACATCATGTTTTTAGTCATAAAGTAAATTCACCTGTATAATAAATCTCATGAACAAACATGAAGCACCAAAAGCAGTAAAGAATACACCTATTTATCAATCAAAAAGTATTTTACAATAAATATGAGAACTACATCTATGCCAAACACATTTTTACTGATAGATGCTACCATCTCAACAGACAACAGTAAAAACATTTAGAGCTAATGTGTGTGGCATTGTAAATTATGCAGTAGATATAGGTTTCAACAAAGTTGTTGGGTCTTTTTGTTGAATACAGAACTTTGTTGAAGTAATTTTAAAACCAATGTCCAAAGCATGGATTTCATGGTTTTTCCCCTTGTGACATAGGTGTATCATTTACCTTTCACAGTTCTTTCCATCTTTTCCATTACCAATTACCTTTGCCATCCAGAAGTCATTTTGACATTCACCTTTACAATGAACGTTTAATAGCAAGAATTTTTACTATTAAAGGGAAAATGTAGATCCTTTCCGAGAAAATTTTCATTGAAGGAGCTTGTTAAACCTGTTTCTACTGTAGCAGCAAAATCATCTTAATCTAAATATTCTTTCAAACTTTTAAATAATAATAATAAAAATAGGCTAACCATGACTTTGCCTACCTAGGTTGGGTTTTGCAAATTCGTCCAAATACTTATCAATTTTGATGGTGGTATGGAGTTTGCAATGCACAGGCTGTTTTACCATGAAACAAAATCTAGTCTTCAATTGAGAGCCTATACATGACACGCTAGCTGGCTCAATGCCCTGACCTGCCTTCTATTACCAAGACATTGCTAATGCGCTAATTTCATTTAATCGAACGAAGTATTTTTCGATGGAAAAAAGTTGGAATTTTGCAGGGTGGATAATTTTGCAGTGCACCAGCTAGTGGAAAATCAGTTTTTTAATAGTTCTTATATTTTTATCATTGCATTGGTCAGATTTTCACAAACAGGCAGAAATTTACTCAATTAGTCAACATGAAAAAATACTATAGTACAGTGCCAAACTTCCGGAGAAGCATTTGGCAATCAATCGTTATTTCTACAATTATGTTAACTGTTGTTGGATACCCATCAGCATCAAGTTAGGGTTAGGTAATTTGTGTTAATCATCTTTCTCAAGAGTTATATTTGATTAAGGCAAACAACCTATTTCTACCAATGTACTATTATTTTTTTTTTTTAAATCATCATACATGAGTTGTACTGTCATGTTTTAACAATGTAAATTTGTGTATTATAGTAGAGAGAAAAATCATATTCTTCACATGTTTTATAGACCTACATAATAAAAGAGCTTGAACTTTCCAATGAATACTTCCTAGCTCTTAAGTTTCATTTTCATACCGGGAAACTATCCAATTGGATCAACATCTTAACATGAGATAATTGTTCAACACTATTGTTAAAGACAAGAGAGTATGCAGTAGAGTTGGATGACTCAAAATATCAGTTCATATGACAATGTTGATGTTTGAAATTTATTTACAAACAGATGATAATGATTATGTCAACAACAAACAGATTAACAGTGCATCTATATTATACAAAATAAAATAAATGCCTACAACAAAATTATAATTAGTCACCATAGTCCGTAAACTGTTTTCAAAGCAAATCAAATACAACCCGCTCATATCTTACATCACATTCACAAGTTTTTTTTTCATTTTAAATTTTTCAACATACTAACATACTAATGCACACAGGCCATAGGTTGACCAGCTTATAGAATGTCCTTACAGTCCTGTACATACTTTGATAACAACACAAATGAGTAAGGACAAAAATTACAGTTCTTTACAGACATTGCTCTGAGAAATCCTATTTAAATATTTACATAAATAGTGGTCAACATGCGAGATTGTAACATAAATAAGTACATATAGAGATGTCAAGAGCAAAATAATAACGAATGGGAATACATAAATAGTCAGAATCAGGTGACAGGTTAATTTCAGTGTTTTTAATCCAGCAATGTACTCTCAATTTCAACATCTATTGAAATTCCAGTACAAAAACAACAGTGTACAAAAAAGTTGATGTTTATAAAATGAACAGATTACTTCAGTCTTAAAAAAGTGACAGATCGAAGAAACACTGCTCATACTTTTTGCAGTAATGTAACAAGTGTATTACAGAACGTATGGAAAAAATAACTTACAAAAGAAAAGAGGAAAGGTAAAAATTGGTGAAGACTGTGGATAGATAACTTTCGTATCAACTATATGATGAGAGACTAGAACTTAATCCTCAGTTATTTGCAGTTTTCTAAAAATCCCTTTAAATTCCCTTTTTATTCTGCGCCACAAATCAAAGCTAGTCTTTACTTCTTGAAGGCAACATTTTACATTTACTGGCTATATAATCCTTGTAAAAATTTGGCCCTCGTAACAAAAGGGTTTTATAGTACACTGACATACTCTTGTCAGCCTGGTACCCTCGTGTCAAGCAACATCAGTTACCAATAAACAAGAAACAATCTAGCTTCCGAAAGAGCAATAATAATTTATTAACAAAACATTTAAAATTTGAATATATATTATAAGAAAATAAAGCATTGTATAAGTTACAGATAATTTCAAGGGAAGAGTCTCATAGGCGATAATGTTACATGAGTAAACCATCATTATGAAAACTGGCTAATCGTTTACTTAGAAAACAAGTGCTACATAAGGATATTGGTTCAATTTTGATTCGCCTAATATTTTCAAAAAGTTGTGTTTTAATGTATTTACAAATATGACTAAACAATGGAGGAGTTTAAAGGATAGAGTATGAACAAAGATTATACAAACATTTTACTTGCAAAATGACCATTTAATGCATTTCATCAAAATTTTATGTGTTTCAAAATGACTGCATCAACAACTAAATCTCTGGGAATGAACAAGCCCCTGAGAAGACTACATTATCAATTATGTGGTGGAGATTGTACAATTACATATAGAAAAACATGAGCTTGGATATGGTAATACTTCAGTTAAAAATTCTGACAACTGAAAACATGGTAAATACGCTATATTCAAACTGACTATGATCCACTTACAAAATAACATTAGAACAATCGCACACCCACTGGATCTTGTAACAAGCATAAATATCAACATACTACAAAAACAAAGTATTTTCTTTAAAAAAAAAAGGGACATTTTAATTTTTCATGTGCACTAGTCATTTGTCAACAAGAACAATTGTGGTCCAATTCTGCGTCAGGTCATAAAGATGACACTGGCATCTTCTTTTTGCCTTTCTTGTTAACAGTTTCTTCACTACTGTAACCTGACATTTCATCATCTGAGCTTGGTCTAAATGTTTTCAGGGCAGCACGCGTTGGTGAATCCTCAAGGGCATCCAACATTTTCTTTGAAGGTATATGGGCACGGCCAGATCGCCGTGCTGGAGACATAAAAGAGGACGGGTCTTGCCCTGGTATCTCCCCTCCCATGGACAAAGACAGGGGATCTGATGAAGATACAGCAGAGTTCATATTGTCTATACCATTAAGGCGGGAGCCCGCTGACTCGTGTTTACTCTTTTGTTTGCTCAGTGAAGTTGCCGAAGACACTTCTGGTGAAGAAGGTGCATCAGAGCTCTGAGATGAACGAGCACGTTTCTGCGGCATATCAATTGAATCTCTACCCCTTTCCTTCTTCCTCTTCAAACCTCTAATGTCTTCTCTTTGAGCCTCTTTAACTACACCACAATCACTTAATTCTAGTGTCTCATTTTGTTCTACACACTCAGCCACAGACAGCACCTGTTCTTTGCCCTCCTCAAATTCAGTGGAATGTGAAATTTCATCTTTAATATTTTCCATTTCATCTTCTTCACAAACCCAAGAACTAAAGTCACCAGCTTCAATAAACAATGTTGTATATAATTGAAGTTGATAGTTCCTTTGAAACTCTTCATCTTCTATTTCCTTGTCAGCCTCTAAATCCTCATGCAAGTCATCAGCACAAGAACTCCAGTCTGCCATTGGTTTACGTTGCCTCACTAACACACAGTAGTACATTTCATGCTCCATGGACGGGCTGATCACTTTACAACCACCCATGCAGGCATCATTGTCAATAGGCAGGGAGATCAAACTAAGACCTTTTGCAGGTTTATACTGCAAAGATTTTGTACATCGTCGAATAACAACAGCCTTAAGTTCTTCACCTGAATTCTCATTACTTTTTCTTTCTTTTAATTCAAATGGACTAGGAGCTCTTGTATAGGACACTTGTTGTGTTCCTAAGGACACATGACGTTGACAGGATTTTCTAAGCTTACCACACAATACTTTGTAATTGATTGGTCTCCAGAGGAAGTCATCATCTTCGTCATCATCTTCATCCTCCTCTTCATCACTTCCTTGTAACCACACAACTTTTCTTTTAGGACGTAACACTACAGCAGGCAAGTACACGTCTTCTAAATCTGTATCATCTACATCCTCAAGCTCATCTCTACTCTCTTCAACTTCCTCTACTTCACCGTTCACAGAGACATCCACTTCCATACCTACAGACTCTTTTGCTAATGAAACATCTTTTTCTTCTAAGATTAAATTGTCAACTTCTTCTTGAGCAGGAGGTACTAATTGGTCAACCAGTTCAGCTTCTTGAGGTTGATTCTCTTTAGTTAATTCTTGAGCGTCTTCTGTCTCTGTTTCTGAAAGTAAGTCTGTAGCAAATCCACCCATGTTCATAGTTTTTAGTTGAATTGGAGATAACTGATTTTCTATCTCGCTATCATGGCGAGGTTTTGGTTTTACAGGGGATACAGCATCAGACAGTTTTCTTCTCACAGAATTCTTTTCAGACTCTTCCCTGCCTGATGTGCTGCTGGTACTGTGAGATTTTTTTCGCCCTGTACTACTTTTACGACGTCCTCTTTTCCTGTGCTTTGTTTGAGATGTTAAGCTTTCATCTTCTTCAATTGAGGGACTGAGAACACTTTCTTCAGCAGACTCAATATCTACAGGATGATCATCTACAGGCTTGCTAACTTGTTGCTCATCTTCTGCAGGGACTATTGGCTCAACGGTACTTATCTTTTCACAACTATTTGTAGTTAAATCTGCGTCCTCCATTTGTTCTTCCATTATTTCTGTCTCAGCATCTTGAAAAATACTTGCAGGCATGTCCGAGTCAAGGGCACTGACAGCCTCTTCACTTCTGATAGGCTTTTCTGGTGATTCCTCATCTGGCTGAAACAGTTCCATAGGCATTCGATATCGCTCTGCTGCACTCACTTTAGATTCATCTACATTGACAATCCTCTCTTCTTCTTCCTCAGTGGCTTCTGGTTCTCCTTTGCTAGACTCTGAAGTGGGCATCTCCTCTTCTTGAACAGCACCAAATTCACTGGGAGGTAATTCTGTTTGAGCATGCTGAACAATGGAATCAGGCTCAGTAGCCTCTGTACCGATAAGGGTTGATGCCAATAAAGATAACCCAGCTTGTTTGGCTGGCTTTGCAGCAGCATCTGCTGCCTGTATCAAAGTTTCTATCTCTGCTTGACTAACTGAGTGGCCCATTGATAAACTAGCCTGCGCCTTGGATGCAACTGACGTTAGAAGTGAGATATCTGAAGTGGCAGAGCTTGACACCGGTGACATTTTTGTCGGAGTGCCTGTCAAGAGACTCCGGCCAGGTTTAGTCAACGCCTGGCGAACATTTGTCCCTGAAGTCAGGCCAATACCTTGTGTTAGAATATCAAAGCCATGATTAGCTTTGATAGATGGAATAGTTTGCGTGATGACACGGGGACCTTCTTCCTGACTCAGTGGAGAGTTAGACAAATCATGAACAAGTGATTGCTGAGCTAACAGTGACAATGCATCAGTTTGTAGAGTATCCACAGAGCTAGTCACTGAATCAACACCAGTTTCATTTGCTAGTGGTAAAGACTGAACTGCATTCACAGATTCAGGCTGAGCCCCATTGTCTGTGAATTCAGGAATTGAAACAACAGGAACACCATCTACTGCTTCTGTATTTGAGTCGATTCTTTGAGCGCCTATTTGGCGTAAATCTGACAGAGCTGAAACTTTTGTTGGTGAAGTTACAAAAGAGGAGGTTGTAATGAGATCTAAATCACCAGTAGACCAAATCACCTGCTGTGACCTACCCCTGCCACGGGGAGTTCTGCCTCCGCGCCCCCTTCCTCTAATCGGCCGACCTCTACTGCCTCTACCCCTAGCACCAAGGGGGATATAATCAATGTCCATGTCTTGAGTTGCATGAGAGGGCGATGATAGAAGACTGATGGTTCCTGTCTGATCCCCATTGTCAACAAGCATTGGTTCTTCTGGAGTTATCAAGTCGGGATCTACAGATGCTGATGGGGTGGCTGGAGTTAACTGGCCACCAATTATTGTTCCAGAAGATGAAAGGGCTGTGAATGACTTCCCTCCGCTCTGTAATGAGCCAGACAAACATGTCTGCAGGACTGCTGGTGATGTATTTGATCCGGGCAGAATGTATCTGTGAAAGGAAAGAAAAATAAGACATTAGAATTAAAGAAATAATATTATGTAGTCTTACTTACTGCATCACATTCAAAACACTCAGCTGCTTTTGAAAAAAGCATTTAATCAATTTTCATATCAATTGCTAACAAACTGTCAAGAAAATAGTCGGGGGAAACAAATAAACACAATGCTTTTGATATTGTGCTTAATTTGAACTAAAAAAAAGTATTCGAAATTTAAATGTCATAGAAATATTTCTTTTAAATCATAACCGAAAACTATGTTTAGATATTCATAAATAAATTTAAACGTCAGCTTGGCTGACTCAATTTCAGAAAAGCTAGCTACATTTCAATTCAACTATTAACACACTTTTTTAGATTTGGAAATTGAAAATGATGACAGCCTGCATGGCACTTTTGTGTCTTGTAATATGATGATGAGACCAATCGCAAAAGCTAGGTCTATCAAGAATTGGACTGTTTCCAAAATATGTAGGCATGCAGTGCTTGTAATACATTTTCTCAGGATCTTGAAACTAGTCCTACACATATAAAGGTACAAATATAATTAATTCCCTGGAAGTATGTAAAATAAACTTATAAACAGCACAAAAATAGATCAACTTACCTGAAACTCTCCTGTTTTTCTTCAGGACTTAAGATTGGGGTATTTGTTCCTGTCGAAGATCCTAAGATAACTTGACTGCTGTTAGAGCCAAGGTTGGATCTAGAGACATCACGCAGAAGGGATATTCCTGACAACGATGAGATTCGACTGCTGTTTGTAGCATTATCTGGGCTGACTGTGATGGTAGAGCTGGCTGGGGCAGACAATAACTCCTGAAGAATTATGAAAGAAAATATATTAATATTTCTCATATCTAATGATAAATCTTAGTTGCTCAATAAGTGTGTAATTTCATTTACATGGATGTGTCAGAAGTTGCCTCCAGAGTACAGGTACCAAGTCCACTGTAGGCTAAAAATAAATCCAGAAAACTGATTTTGATCAGGGGTGCCACCAGCCTAAGGCCAAAAAAAAGGTTTGTTTCCACTAACATGGCCCAACAAAATAGGATAGGTAGGTAGGGATTGAATTTTTTTTGGAATTTTTTTTTACTCGCGATAAACAAGTCTTAAAAACATCAACAAAATCCAACTGAATGCCAAAAAATGTGATGATTGCTGAATTCAAGGAGACCAGACAGACTATAACAGTTCAGAATAGGATCTCCTAATAAAAAATCTAAAAATTATATATTAAAGGATTTTTTATTATTCATGAAAGATCGGTTAGTTTGCCCTTTAGTCAACATATTAGACCAGATATTTTTGAAAAAATTAGAAATCGCACATTTATAAAGTTATGGTGGCTCTTGTTGTGTCTTTTTACTGTTTTTCATTCATCAAATTTCTATGCCATTTTTATATAAAACACATTAAAACCAACTGAATTGGATCTTACATCCTTGATATTGTTCATTTTGAACTTGTATTTAAGGATTTAACAATGATATGAGCAAAATGGTCCAAAATAATCCTTATTTTTGGGAAAGAAATAGTATTTAGCTTTTAAATTAATATAAACACATGTAATTCCCATATGACTTCTAGGATCGAAAGTATTATTGAAAAATGATTTAGGGGACATGACTTGAAAATTAATTCCTGCTTATAAGAAACACCTAGTTCCATACCTTGGTTGAAATTTTTTACACTAAAAATATGACAGTCAACATAAAACTTTTTTGGTCACACATGTGATGCTGATTAACAGGTCATTATCATAAATCTATGATTCTCAGATATAAAAAGTTATGTTTTTGTTAAAGTCACATGTTTCAAGCAGCTTTTCAAAGTCACAAAGTTTAAATTCCTTCATGATTCACAGAGCTCTTCTAGTGAAGCTGAATTTTGCAAACCCTTTTCTTGCGCTGTCACAAATGTGACAAAGGTAAATGCTTAACTTTTACTAGGTAATCTACATCTTTTGTATTTAAGTGATGTTTAACTAATTAAGAAATTATTCTAGTTTTGTGATAAATCACTACTATTTTAAACATGGCATTGAAATTGTGGGTGTAGGAACTTCTCGAAGATGAAATTTTGCTGTACCGTCAAACACATGGCATATAATCACCCTGATGCGTGCTCTTGGTCACACAGGGCAGTTTATAGCTCATTTGCATACTCCATTGCATCCACCCCATTGATAATGATAAGAAATTGAAAGTTTAACTGTTTTTCTTTCTCTTTTTTTCAGGTTCATGATGAAAGGAGATCACGATGAGACAATAAATTGAACAGTTGTCAGAAGATTGAACGTCTCCAAATATTCAGTTACGTCTTGTTCAAGAGGCTGGTAGAGAAAGATATAGTTGGCAAATCATTTAGTAGCAGTGTTTTCTTTGTCCAAGGTTTGTGATGAAAGGTGATTATAATTATAATGGGTCAGTACAACTCTACACATGCAAATGGTCCTGGTCCTGGTCCTTCTGCTCACTCATCTGCCTTAACTAACAACATCTCCAAAAATCAGGAAAGTCTTGATGAAAGAGCTAGAAATTCAGCTGCTCTTGCTGCTTCCTGGATGACGCACGGTCCTTTAGGGCCGTCTTTTGCGGCAGGAAAACCTTCTTCTGAGTCCAAAGATGACTCAACAACTGTCAAATCAAATGGAACTACTGGAGATGGAGCATCAGATAAGAGAGATAAAATGTCTATCAGAGCTGCAATCGATAACTATATCGAAAATTGTCTGTCGCAGCAAGGGCCAGACATGTCTCCGTCTCCAGATGGCCGGGCCTTTTCACGAACATCTGTCCCTTTGGACAACAGCAGAGAGAACACCCAAGATTCAGATAAGTCTTTTTCAAGAGACTATACTGTTAGAGAGAAAGCTGCTCAGCGAAGCTTTTCTGGGGCTGATGGCAATTTATGCACTAATAAACAGAAATCTGTGGATGAAATTAAAAGTGAAGAACATAGTAAGGATGACAAAGGAGCTCTTCAACAATCTTTGTCTGCAAAACCAGTCGCTTCAGGGACACCAGCTTTTGGATCCATCAAAAAAGAGAAGTTAATTTCTGATGTAAAAAATGCCAGAGGTCTCACTAAAGGAGACCCTGTTGTTGTGTCTGATGATATTAAGATTGAAGGATCAAATTCATATCCCGATCCTCAACAATCACTGAATGTGAAGTGGAGTATTGAAAAAAGTTCTGCTGATCATTCCTCTGACAAATTAGACAGCAAGAGTGTAAGCAATACAGGTGATGAAAAACCAAGTCCTTTATTATCACTAGTGATGGAAAAAGGGACACCCAAAACCTCTCCTTATCTTCCAACTCCTCATAACCATCAGTATTCTGTTTCCAATACTCAGGCAGCAACTCAATCTGTTAGAAGTGTTAGTTCAGCTCAGAGAGCATCTAGTCCAATGAGATTACAAATGTTAATTGACCAAGTCCTAGACAGGTCTCTTCAAGACTCATCTTCTCCGGTTCCTCCTTCAAATATCAAGATCTTATCCTCTCCTGTATCATCAGATCAAAACCTTGGAACTACGTCACAGTCAGAGGAGGAGCCTCACAAAAAAGCTGAGGCTCCAAAGAAAAGTAAAAACCTGTGTTTTAAGGATCATTTAGAAAAAATGCTATTAGAAAACTTTTTAACTTACGAAGAAGATGAGCAGAAAGGCAGACTTAAGTCTGAAGGTGCCCATTCTGAAGGAGATTCCACTAGATCAGAAGGCACAGGTGTAAGAAAAGAGGGTATTCCACATAAGACAGGATCAGATAACACCATCAGTGTTCAGGATATTGTAGATAGGGTCATAAGTGAGACAGAAGTGGTTAGTAAGCCTAGTGATGGTTGCAAGACGACCAGCATTATGTCAACTGGAATATCTTCGGCAGGGGTTTCTGGCGCTTCTCAATTAAACTATGTCAGTAAACCGAATAGAAGTTTGATGGAGATGCAGCGCAACACTGTGCACAAAGAGTTTCAGTCCAGCACTATGGGACGCAGGCGTGGCCGACCACGACTTGGTAGTCCTATAAATAGCTCTGGGAACTGGGCTCGTGATGCTGCAGAAGACATGAAAGTTAAGGCTGCTGCAGCTGCTGCGGTTGCTGCTTCAAACTATCATCATCACAACCCACAAGCAGTGGATTACAGAGGAGTTAAAGGTGCCCCTGGAATTCATCAAATTGATGTGCCACAACCCAGAATAAGTTCAGGCCCTCACCATCGTCTTCAGCAAGGCCCACCCCCTTTGGACTTTGCTCCTCATGGTTCTATTCAACATGGAATGTCAGGACAAGCAATGATGGCAGCAGCCCACGGAAACCCTCATTCTTCAGCTTATCATCCTCGTATGCCCATTCAGAGGCATATGCATCCTTCACCTTTGTCTCAATCAAATAAACTTCATCCACAATCTATCCCAACATCATCAGCATCACCTGCTTCTTATTTCCCTCATCAACACCCAACAGACTCTCAGCATTCTCATGTGCAACCACCACAACATCTGTCCAACCTTCCACCTGGGCATCAGCATTATGCTCATCCTCAGCAGCATGTTGTTCATCAATCATCTTCTAAGGCCCCACCTCCTTTGATCATGGCTGATCAAATCAGTGAGACTCATCCCAATGGCAGTGGAACTGCTGTGCCATCAGGAAGCAGTAGCAATCGCCTTGTGCCAGTATCTCACATCCCAACTAAGTTGTGTTCCTGTCATAGCTGTTTAAGTCACTTTTCCAGAGAAAAGTCACCTTCCCATATGGCATCCCTGCCACCTCATATGAGACCACATCCAGGTGGACACAAGTCAGAACAGGAACACCCTGAGATGAACCAACACCACCCTCAGCCTCATCTGACAACTTATGGCCAGTACCAAGGTCATGTCTCATCTGCTCAGCGTAACCCAAAAGATTACTACTCACATCAGAGCCATGATTCTCTTCGAACTACGACCTCTGTGGCTGATCAAAGACACCCCACACAGACAGTTGCCTCAAATTATGTAGCAACACAGAGGACTGCACTAGAAGTCCAAAATCCAATCCCACCGCAGCATGGTGCAGCTCACGCTAGAGATCAGCATAATCGCTACCTAGAGCATTCAGTCGAGATCCCTGTTTCAGTGCCATACCCTAACTACTCATTGCATCCGTCTATCTCAAATCATGGTCCACCCAAGCCAATACAACCCCAAGCACAACAAAAGTACATTGAACCAGAAAAGCCAGCTCTACATAATATACCACCAATAGGTGTTCCGTCTTATGAACCTAAGAACCCCAGAGATATAGTTCCACTTCATGTCTCTGTAGAGGCTTCGAAACATGTTCCAGGATCCTATGGTCCACCAGCAGTCTCTGTCAACCAAGACAGTGATCAGCCCTTAGATTTGTCTACCAAGCCAACCCCAGCCCACAGAAAGAATTCAAGACCTAGCGAGGGTGAAGACTTCATAGCTCAAAATGCTGCATACGATGGAAAACCTTCATACAGGTATTGGGTTAACCTTTTCTTATTTATGGTCTTCATGTGTTTTTAATGTTTAATTTATGTTTACTTTTCTTGGAGCTAGTCAAAACAAAAAAAGATTGCGTATACTAACTAATGAGCTGCTTATTGTCCTTTGTTTTTTTTGTTTTTAATTAAAGAGGATATATCTTTTAATTTAGTAACCTCAAAACGCAGTCATAACATTTTGTTATTAATGTGGTGTTAGTTTTTTTCAATTTTTAGTAAGCAATGTCGTAGTTAGTGGTTTGTGTATTTTTCAGTACTGCTATTATGACATGCCTGGATCAAATGGGATGATAGTTTTAGTTTATCTTTTAAAACAATCCTCAGGTATAGGGTTTTCAACTAAAAAAGGTTCCCACTTCAGCGCAAAATATCCATATCCACCGATTTGGTATATATTTTTCAAAAGAGAGTATAATTACTCATTATTACACAAACGTTCATTAAGCACATAAGTAATAAGGATTTATACTTTATACACTAACATTCAAAAAACTATTATAGGTCTAATTAGTATTATATATATTTGAGTTTTTTTAAAGTGAATAAACCATGACATGCTTTTTCAATTAAATATATTTGTAGTTCAAAATGCTGTCATAGAAATCAGACAATAGAGAAATATTAGCGCAGTCTAGACAGGACTCTAAAGAAGACTGGGTTCACTGAACTATAGATATCGGAAAAATCGTTTCTTTTTAATATATATATATATATATATATATATATATATATATATAGCAGACAATAGCCTTTTTACAGGTCCATTTCCTCACACGCAGACACCATGACATTACAACACATAATCTTGACACACTACAAAAATAGGAGGTGGACTGGAACATTGAGTTTCGTCCTAAAAACCAAGTTTTCACCTCCAGTAATAAAAAGAAAGAAATAATTAACAATAACAATAATAATCATAATATATATATACATGGTAGTCAACTAGAAAAAAAAGAATAATGCAGCAAAATATTTAGGTGTCAAAATAGATAATCAACTGAGTGAACATATAAATACAGTATCTGCAAATGCTTCCTCCACAGTTTCCCTTCTTACAAGAAACTTAAAAACTCGCCCCCAAAAGAGGAATGCTACAATTTATTTAAGTGTCTGGGACCCTCACTTGATAAAGGATAAACTCGATATTTTATAAACAAACAAAAAGGGGAGCAAGGTTTGTCACTGACAACTACAACTTTGACACTGACTGCTCAAAAGTCCTAAGAGAACTAAATTGGTTCCTCTTGCTGAAAAAAGATCCATAACCAAAGCAGGGATGATTTGATTTAAATCAAGTGATTTTTAAAAATTTAAATCGAATGATTTTTTTTGTGGAAAAAAACCATGATTAATTTGATTTTCTTGATTTATATAATTTTTTTACCTTAGTTGGGTGGTTTTTAACTTTTTGAAAGCAAAATTAATGATTTATTTATATTTCTTTCGTGTGTTTAAACAATAGTTTCAGCTTCTTGTCAATTAAAAAGTTATCTGCATTCTAAGACATCAAAAATGACATACATATTTATGTAAGAATCATATTTGTGTTGCCTGAACTTAATAAAGATCAAATAAATCATGATTTAAATCAAATCAATTGATTTATTTGATTTTTTGGAAAAAAAATCACCAACCCTGAAACAAAGTAACTCTTCTGTATAAAGCCCAAAAGAACTTACTGCACATCAATCTTAACTCTTTTAACCA